>LBNU01022250.1:98472-122648 GCA_014162995.1 Artemisia annua | reverse complement strand
GGGGGAGAAGATGGATGGGGTATTATGTGTTACTTGTTTGTGGAGTAGCACAAATAGCATTGATGCACATGTTATGTACTCTAGCGTAGTTGGAGAGATGTAATACGCCGTCCCTGATTATTGTTATGCGACTGCTGCTATGATTTATTATTATTATTACTTTGTTATTGGCCAGCAGGGGGTATGGATGCATCCTATTTTTGTGTTATATGTGTGTGGTTTTTTGCATTATGATGATATTGCTGGTATACTACATGTTGGTGGTGATCTGGGCTATGCGTGCATGCGGTCCCTTCAATTTGGGAGCTGATCACTCATTAGGCTACTATATGTGTGTGGATATTGTGTGTGGGCTGGGGGTTTAATACTCGAATCCTTTGACATTAACTTTGATGATTTTGACACCTTAGTTCTTGATGACTTTGGGTACGTTACACTTGATAACTCTTCGTACTCAATTTGATAATCTTTCTATACTTGACTTGAAAATCTTTTGACATACCTTGACACACTTTTAGAACTCTCTTGTACTTTCTCGATTATGGTATTATCTTTTTGTGCTTGTTTATTTCATATCTGTTCACCTGAGCTTTTAAGCTCGCCAGCATTTCTTTTCTCGATGCGGCAGGTTTAGTAGAAGCTGGGTTATGGACGAAGGTTTGCTCTTTGGGCTTAGAAGATTCACCTTGTAGCATTGGACTGGATTTTACAAAGTGATAGATTATTTAGATTGGCTTAGTCTGAGTTGGGCTTTGTTTTGTAATTTTAGCCTTTGTTTTTGTTTTAGTTTGTTGTAATAACCTTGTATCCTTTGCTTATTGTATGAATCTCCGTTTCACTTGTGTTCTGATTTGACTCCATTATGAACACTTTAGCCCTTCTCGGGTTGGGGGTTTTACAGGGTGCAAATCCCTTTGTTATGTTGAAGAATGCTTGGTTTACATGGATTCTTCATGGATGTTAAAGTGGACCACAAAGAGTGATATTGAAGGCTCAAGTATTTTCTTGAGTAGTAATGTTAATTTTTATGTACTTGTGTCATTGTTTTGTTGGTTCATTTTATTGTAAGTTATAAGAATGGCGTGCCATTCTTATATAAGAGTCTGTAAGTGTCCTAAGGGACTGAGATGAGGGGCGTCCGCCCTCATCCTATGTACTTCAACGCTTTTTGGTGTAATGTATTTTGCCGGGGTGAATTAACCCTTTTACCCAAAAAAAAAAAATTAATCCTCAAAACAAATATTTGAAAATGGTCCGATTTATGTGAACATGTACTAAGGATTCCTTTTAATTTTGTTGGATAGTATGCCATCAGGGCTTTTTCAGATGCTTGAAGCTTTTGTACCTATAGGTCTTGCGTAGTATAGTGGTCTCCAACCCATTAAACACTATCCATGATAAAGTTCAGCAAATTAAGGTAATATGACAGTAAATTGAGTGACGTGAATTCTAGAGGTAGCAAATTAAGTTAATTATGACAGTAATATCGATACCCCAAACATTGTTAAATATTGTTATTTTTTAAGTGATCTAGATTGTATATGTAGGTAGATAGATATTGCATGCGTTAGTTAAACTGGGTGACTTTATCTTTTTAATTCATGATCCTTTTTAGTGACCTGCAAACAAAAAATGAAGAGCTCGCATGATTAGTTTCCTTATCGAGTTCTATAAAATGTTTTGATGACCTGGTTTTATGTTAGGCATATTTTGTATGCCTTTTTTTAGATGAGAAACATGATGATTGTGGTTTTTAGAGAATGTTGTTTCCCGAAGCATAAGAATTAATATTTTGAGTCTATATTCCCATTTGTATCTTTACTCTATTCACCAAGTTGCTTCCTTTTGAATGTTAGGTAATTTAACGTTATTTCTATTAACCATTTTATTACTTCTTTTATATTTTAACAATTCTTAAAGCTAGCCGCCCATCGGGCGGGCCTTGAAGCTAGTTGTTTAATATATTATGTGTTTGGTAACATAATATTGATTGATATATTGCTTTTCTTTCAAAGAATATGTTATCCTAATAAAGCTAGATACACAAAGATAGCAGTACATGAATTAAAGTCAAATACTTAATACGTAAGATTTTCATTATATTTAGGTAATATACATTGTATAAGTATTGAATCTCTGATTTTATCAAACTAAATTAATTAAATGTAATATTTTCGATCATTTATTTCAAGCAAATTTGTTTTTCAGTTGCAGTCTTAAATTCCTTAACTTTTGGGTTAAAAGTAGAAGATTAGTATAGCATTGTGTCCCGCTTCATATTGTTAAATTGTCACAAGAAAAATCACTAATTGAGAGGTGCCAGTCGTTTGAAATTTGTTCACTTTGTTTTAAATCAGACATATTTTGCATTTCAGCATGGAGGACGTACACATTGAATTATGCAACTATATGAAATTTCCGAGAAATATACTAATTTTTGACTTTTGAAAACCTTAAGTCAGCATGCATGTTTATTAATTACAGTAATTACCATGGGTGCATTCAGTGGCGGACCCAGGATTTTAGAAGGCGGGGGCCAATTTTTTTTTTTTTTTTTTTTTTTTTTTTTTTGATAAAATTCGTGATTCACTTTAATAAAAAGGTCATAATTTTTTTTACACTAAAACTAAGGTTTTTACATTTTTTGCTTCAAGGTGGGGGGCAATTTGATTTTTTTTAGGGTGCACTTAAATAAAAAGGTCCAAAAAAAATTACACTAAAATCTGATATTTTTCGGCGAATCGCGGAGGGCACCGCCCCCTAAACTCAACACTTGAGTCCGCCCTCGGCTCATTGACGGGCCAATTGGAGAAACAAATTAACCAATGAGTTTGTTATCATATCCACGAAATATGATCCGAGTTGAGTAAATAATTATAGACTGACACTACAAAAGATAACGAATTTGTAATTGTATAATATCTTAATTGTATGAAAAAGGACTTGAAATTGTTGTATATGAATTTATTTTATAAAATATAATATTTTTAAAGCTTGGATAAAGTCATCAAACTGTGTATATTGTGGTTGTTATGACTTATGAATGATAATGACAATATAATTACCTAACTTTTCACAATGGTGTTATTGTTGTGTTGTTTCAAAAGAAAATAAATACGGGTACAATTATTTGTTTTGGATTTGGTTGTTTGGTCTATATCCGATTAATAATAAATTAAAAAGTTAAACCAAACCCAAAATAGATATAACGTCAGTTGCAATGTTATCAAAACATGTTATTTACACAAAGTAGGTTGCTTTTGAATTTATAAATTATACATTGTTGTATATTTTAGCCTAACCATCACATTAACAACTCAACAATTTTATAAACTTCTTTGTTGGGAATTATTTGTAACAGACTTAAAAGTCTGAATAGCTTAGTTAAATCTGTCAGTACTAAGTTAAGTCTGGCAAGTGATAGTTAAGTCTGTTTATGTTAGTTCAGTTAAGTCTGTTTTGCTGAACAAGTTAGATAAGTTAGGAGACATTATAGGAAAGGATATGCACGCGATTAGATATCTTAGGAGAAGATATGCATGCATCCTTTCACACGTTTGTAGAATTAAGGTTTCTTTGTAGTATAAAAGAAACCCTAAGGCATTGAGTTCGATGCCAAGTTTTCTCAAAGTTAATAGAATATAAAGTTAGTAATTCTCTGTGTTGTTCTTACTGCTTGTGTTAATATTCCGCGTTAACATCAAATATACATTGTTTAGAGTTTCTCATATAGATAGTTTAGATTTATCCAAGGTATCTATTGTCTTACAAAGGCTGCTTAGATCCAAAACTTTGGACCTACAAGTGGTATCAGAGCCTCGCTGAGGGACTCTGAGTAAGAAGAAACACAGATCCACACACCACAACCACAACCACTCAAACACTCACCAAAATCTCATAAAGATGTCAAAACCTGTTGATGAATTCTCTAGCCGTCACAGTGATTCTGATGAATCAAACCATGAAGATGCTGTCTCTGATAATGAGAAGCCAAAGCAACAACAGCAGATTGTGCTTGTGGCCAACATCAAGCTCCCAATTCTTAAGAAGGAGGAGTATGATATTTGGGCAATGGAGATGGAAAATTATCTGGAATACATCGATAATGATGTGTTGAAAGTCATACAGAATGTTAATTCAAAGAAAAGGATCTCTGTAGGCAAGGATGGCACTGTTAAAGTGCTTCCACCAGTCACTGCTGCAGAGATACATGTTGTAGAGAAAGAAAGAAAGCTAGAACCATTCTTCTGATGGCCATTCCAAAGGAACACCTAAGAAGGTTCCATGGGATGGATGATGCCAAAGAGATCTAGGAAGCAATTCGAATCACATTTGGAGGGAATGCCAATTCCAAGAAGATGCAGAAGGCTACACTTAAACAGCGATTTGAGGCATTCACAGTGAGCAGTTCTGAAGGGCTTGAAAAGGGTTATGAAAGGTTCCAACACCTACTCTCTCAATTAGAAGCTCATGGTTCACATGTATCTACTGAAGATGCAAACCATAAGTTTCTTAGATCCTTGCCTTATGAATGGACAAATGTGACCATGAGCATGAGGCTAAAAGAAGGTGTTGATGATTTGTTCAACAATCTTAGGGTTTTTGAACAAGACATCAAAGGAAGCTCAAAACCATCTTCAAGTGCAGCTAATGTTGCCTTTGTTGGACAAGGCAAGACCAGTACTAACAAAGTTAGTTCTGGCAGTTATGCTTCTTCTTCAAATAACATAAAGGAAAGAGATATCCCTGCTGGCTTTGCTGATGAAGTTCTCTACTCTCTTTTTGCAAAGAGGTCTGATGAAAGAGATCTCATTCATGATGATCTTGATCAGATTGATGATGTTGATATTGAAGAAATGGACATCAATTGGCAACTGGCCATGATTGCACTCAGGATGAAAAGATTCTTCAAGAAGACTGGAACAAACATCAAATACAATGGAAATAAGCCAGTTGGTTATGATAAGTCAAAACTTGTATGCTGGAAGTGCAACAACAATGGTCACTTTGCTAGAGAATGCATAGCAAAAGTGACTTCTGAAGAGAAGAAGAAGAGGAACTCCACCTATCCAGAAGAGATGCACAAGAAAGAGACAAGCCAGGTTGGTATGCTGACAATGGATGATGGCATTATCAATTGGGTGGAGCACACTGAAGAGGAGGAACCTTCCAATCATGCTCTAATGGCCATAAGCTCTAACTCTTTGGTATCTCTATGTTCTAAACTATGTATCGATTCATACAATAGTGTTAAAGCTATTTGTGATGAACAAACTAATCAAATAGAAGAACAGGAGATTAAAATACTTGCTTATGAAAATGGTGTTAAAACCTTAGAAGCTCAGGTTAATAAACTTCAAACACAACTAGCCAATTTAAATCAAAAACTTACTTTTCAGGCTAATGAAATATATGCTAAAGATGAAAAACTGAAAAAGTATAGGAGAATTGGTGAAAAAGCTCTTAAAGATAAAGAAGAATTACAGCAAAATGTAGACAAATGGAAAAATTCTTCTCAAAATTTTTCAAAATTAATAAATAGTGGTATGAGCTCAACATGTAAAATTGGTCTAGGATATGAGATAAAATCAGATAGTGAGGTTCTAAGCTATGAAGAAGAAATGGATAGAAGCATGTTTACTGGTTCAGATACTGACTTGGCTGATTCTAATGTATATAGTAGATTCTTAAAAACTGATAACTACAAAGGAGTTCCACCTCCTTTAAGTGGAGACTATACTCCTCTACCTGAGAAAAAGTTTGATGAATCACTATATGTGTATGGTAAAAAAGGACCTCAAATGCCTGAAACAAAGGTCTCAGAAGATAAATCCAGTGAATACTCTACCTGCCAATCTAATGACAGTGAAGAGTCACTTGGAAACACCTCTGAGCCCTCTGAATCAGAACCTGAAAGCATGTCAAGTGAAGTGTCAAGGTCTAATTCTGTGAAAAGTGATAAACCTGTTGTGTCTGAACCTAAACAAAAACCTGTTGAACCTAGTTGTGAAACTCACTTAAAATCTCCTAGGCAACAAGTAAATAAACCGGAGACACCAAAAAGGGAAACTAATGATAAATGGAATAGAGTGATAAGAGGAGGTTATGTGTTTACTCAGAAAAGATGTTTTGTGTGTAATAGCATTAGTCATTTAATAAAAGATTGTGACTTTCACGAAAAAAGAATGGCTAAAGAAAATGAGTTGAGAAAACAAAGAATGGTTAATACTGGTAATGTTGTAGCTAAACCTGTATGGAATAATGTGAATAGAATTAATCATGCTAATCAGTTTGTCCCTAGACAAGTTCTACTCAATACTGGTAAAACAAATGTTAATTCTGCTCATTCAAGGGTTAATACTGGTCATTCCAAAGTTAATTCTGGTAGACCAAATGTTAATACAGATAGAAGCCAAGTTAAACCTGTTGGGCAAAAGGTTAATCCTGTTTATCCCAAGGGTAATACTGGATATTATAGACCAAAACAACTAGTTAAACCACAGGTGAATCAAGCTAATCATAGAAATCACTTTGCAAAATCTTATTCACCTGTGAGAAGACCTATTTCACAAGTGAACAATTTTAACCAAAGAAGAAATTTCTCCAAATCAATATCACCTGTGAGAAGACCTATTGTAAATGATACAGCTAAGATCTCAAACTCTTATGCTGTAAGGGGTAAAAGGGGGTCTCCTACTAGAGACTTAGACTGTTGGAAATGGGACCCATTAAAAATGAACTTACCTATAAGTCCCAAAGCAGTATTAGTGGATCTTGTTCTTACAAGACTTACAAATATGTGGATCCACAAAATGGACCCAAGCCTGCACAGGCCTGGTCATTAAGAGAAACTAATCTCTATTTCTGTGGAGGATCATCCACTCAAGAACATGGGAAACAGAGGTATATTTAACAGTGGATGCTCAGGGCACATGTCTAGTAACAGGGAGTACATAAAAGATTTTGAAGAATTCAAAGGAGGATCTGTTACTTTTGGAGGTAGTAAAGGCTACATTACTGGTAAAGGTAGAATTGTTGTTGGCAATTTAGAATTTGACAATGTCTCTTTTGTAAAAGAACTTGGGCAATTCAATCTTTTCTCAATATCACAAATTTGTGATAAGCAGCTTAAGGTTCTTTCAAAAATGACCATGCTTGTGTGGCTTGCCATAAAGGAAAACAACATAGAGCCTCTTGCAAGGCACAAACCTGAAAGATCCATTACTAAACCATTACACATGTTGGATATGGATCTCTTTGGGCCTACCTCTGTGAAGAGCATTAATTATGCTCAATATTTTCTTGTTATCACTGATGATTGTACCAGGTTTTGCTGGGTGTTCTTTTTATCCTCCAAGGATGAAACTACTGGCATTATTCAAACTTTCATTAGAAGAATTAAAAATCAACTTGATCATAAGGTCAATATTATTAGATCAGATAATGGGACTGAATTTAAGAACAGAAGTATGCTTGAATTCTGTGGAAACAAGGGAATAAAACAAGAGTACAGTAATGCTAGAACTCCACAACAAAATGGAGTTGCTGAAAGATGAATAGGACACTCATTGAAGCTGCCAGAACTATGCTTGCAGATTCACTTTTACCTACTCCTTTTTGGGCTGAAGCAGTTAATACTGCTTATTATGTTTTTAATAGAGTAAGGGTGACTAAACCTCAAAACAAAACTCCTTATGAACTATTGTTTGGTGAAAAACCAATAATTAGCTACATAAGACCATTTAGGTGTCCTGTTACTATTCTTGATACACTTAGTGCTCTTGGGAAGTTTGATGGCAAGTCTGATGAAGGATACTTAGTTGGATACTCAACTACCAGCAAGGCTTACAGGGTGTACAATCTGGTAACCAAAAGAGTTTTTGAAAATCTTTATGTTGATTTTCTTGAAGAGAAATCTAATGTACAGGGAATGGGTTATAGGTGGATGTTTGACATTGATTATTTAACTGACTCTATGAACTATATTCCTGTCTCCTTGGAGAATCAAGCTAAACCTACTGCAGGTTCCTCAAATGATACTAACAGTGCAGGTACCACAAATGAGGAAGAAGAATCATCTGAGCACCTCATCATACCTACCACTGTTCAACTTTCTGCAGGTGCAAATGGAACAAGGAAATCTTTCTCTCAAGATAAAGTGACAAGTGTGGAAGAACAAGTTAAAGAGTCTTCTCCTTAAAATGATGATACTCAGGGTCTTAGAAAGGAAGCAGCTCCCCACTTGGATACAACACCTGAAATCACTACTACCAGTACAAACCCTGTTAATACTGGCAGTGAGTTAGAAAAGCTTGATTTCACCTCACAAGCTGATCTCAATGAACCTGTCATACCAGAACCTGCTATTAGTGATGTACATGATGAAGGACTCTTTACTCAAGCTTCCTATGATGTAGAGGGTGTGATCACTGACTTCAACAACCTACCAACAGAAGTTGATGTAAGTCCTGTTCCCACACTAAGGATTCACAATGTTCATCCTAAGAGTCAAATCCTTGGCAATCCTAAGTCAGCTGTTCAAACAAGGAGACAAATATAGCAACAACTTGGATCTCATGCACTCATCAGCTTTATTCAGAAACAACAAAGGAACAACTACAAAGATCAACAACACTGCCTTTTTGCATGGTTTCTCTCTCAAAAGGAACCTACCAAAGTCTCTGATGCTTTGGATGATGAGAGTTGGGTTGAAGCCATGCAAGAAGAGCTGTTGCAGTTCAAATTGCAACATGTGTGGGTTCTTGTAGATCTACCTCATGGAGCTAAAGTCATTGGCACAAAGTGGGTTTTCAGGAACAAAAGAGATGAAAGAGGTGTGGTTGTCAGAAACAAAGCTAGATTGGTGGCTCAAGGATACAGGCAAGAAGAAGGCATAGACTATGATGAAGTTTTTGCTCCTGTGGCTAGAATTGAAGCCATTAGATTATTCTTGGCCTATGCATCCTATATGGGATTCACTGTGTATCAAATGGATGTCAAAAGTGCCTTTCTTTATGGCAAAATCACAAAAGAAGTATATGTCTCTCAACCTCCTGGTTTTGTTGACCCTGCTCATCCTAAGAAAGTATACAAGGTGATCAATGCACTTTATGGACTCCATCAAGCTCCTAGGGCTTGGTATGAAGCACTCTCCTCATTTATTGAAGATAATGGATACAAGAGAGGGGTCATTGACAAAACCTTGTTCATTAAGAAGGATAGGAAAGACATTATACTTGTGCAGGTTTATGTAGATGACATCATTTTTGATTCAACCAAAAGGGCTTGGTGTGAAGAATTTGAGGCATTGATGAAAGGAAAGTTTAAAATGAGCTCAATGGGAGAACTCACTTTCTTTCTTGGTTTGCAAGTCAAACAACAGTCAGATGGACTATTTATATCACAAGAAAAGTATGTTGCTGACATACTTAAAAAGTTTGACTTTGCAAATGTCAAAACTGCAGTCACACCTACGAAGAACAGAGTGCCTTTAACTAAGGATGAAGATGCTGCAGATGTGGATGTGCATCTCTACAGATCAATGATTGGCTCTCTTATGTATCTAACAGCCTCTAGGCCAGATATTAAGTTTGCTGTATGTGCTTGTTCCAGGTTTCAGCTCAATCCCAAGATTTCACATCTTCATGCTGTGAAAAGAATCTTTAAGTACCTCAAAGGCAAACCTAATTTGGGGCTTTGGTATCCCAAAGATTCATCTTTTAACCTGGAAGCTTATTCAGACAGTGATTATGCTGGAGCAAGTCTTGATAGGAAGTCCACAACTGGAGGTTGTCAATTCCTAGGCAGAAGGTTGATTTCATGGCAGTGCAAGAAGCAGAACATTGTAGCTATTTCTACTACTGAAGCTGAGTATGTGGCTGCTGCAAATTATTTTGGTCAGGTACTATGGATTCAAAATCAAATGCTAGATTATGGTCCGAACTTCATGAATACTAAAATATTTATTGATAATGAAAGCACCATATGCATTGTCAAAAATCCAGTATATCACTCTAGGACCAAACACATAGAAATCAGGCATCACTTTATTAGAGATTGTTTTGAAAAGAACCTCATTAAAGTGGAAAAGATTCACACTGATTTCAATGTATCTGATTTGTTAACAAAAGCATTTGATGGACCATGGCTTAACTACTTGGTGGTCAATATTGGAATGATGAACCCATAGCTACATTTAAGGGGAGGTTAAATGTAAAGTGTGTAATTGGTTGGAAGTTTAGTCGTAGTTAAAACTGGTCACTCAGAATTAATACGGGTAGCTAATTTGGTGTTAATTCTGGCTGTATATATATGCTTGTATATTTGGTTTCTACTTATCATTTCAGGTTTCCAAGGACTCAAGCATTAGTACAAGTTGTCTTTTTAGCTTTGGGATGTAAGTTTTGATAAAATACTTTATCGTTTGTTAAGTCTGGTGAGAAAATCTTTAAGTCTGGTTGACTAATTTTAAGTCTGGTAGTGTTAATTTGTAATTAATACTTTACCGTTGTGACTGATCACCCGCATTATGACTTTTACTGTTTCAATCTAACCGTTATCAAACCAAATGGGTATATAAATGAATAAAATTGATTTACTTTTCATCTTTATTCACTATTTCCTAACAAGTAAAAAGTCTCTCAAAAAGTCAACCTTACTCTGTTTTCAGCCACTACAAATCTCATCTCACCAGTACTTACATGGCTTTGCTTGCATATAGTGCTCAACATAATCAAGTGGGTCATTTAAAGAAGTCATCAAAAAGTCAAGGCTTTGACCAAATACTTACCTTTTTAAATCATTCTTATATAAGGTATGCTTTGACTTGTAATCCCACTGTTTATGATTCCTTGGTTAAACAGTTTTGGCACACTGCTAGTGTTGAAACTCTTCCAAATGGGAATCAACAACTAAGGGCAACCATTGACAATGTTGTTTATATTGTTACTGAAGCATCAATTCGAGAATGTCTTCATTTAAATGATGCTTTAGGGGATTTTAAGTTGCCACATAAATTTCTTGTTGAGGGTATGAAATATATTGGATATCCCATTGGTACAAACCTCAAATTCTTAAAACGAAATCTTTCACCCCAATTGAGATTCCTAGTACACCATTTACTTCAATGTTTAAGTTCTAAGAGTGGAGGATGAGATCAATTTGATACCAAAATTGCTTCTGCCATGATCTTTCTTTCTCTTGGAAGAACTTTTAATTTTTCTAAGTTGATCTTTACTGGAATGGTGGCTAATGTGGATAATCAACATAAGTTTTTGATGTACCCTCAGTTTCTACAAATGGTTTTAAACATTGAGACAGTAAACATAACTATTTACTCTGTCAAATGTCTAAAAGCAAAGGTTTTTGGCAATATGAAAAGTGGATTTATAGGGGATGACAAGCCATTATCTGTGGCTATGTTGTTTGCTTCTTCTAACCCTTGTGCAGGTTCTTCAAGGCCATCTGATGCTCAGTTGGCTCCAGTGCATACTCTTGAACTCAGTTCCTCTGCATCACAACATTCCCCTTATAAAGAGTCTCCCACCATGACTATGGATGATGTTTTTCAGTTGGTTCCCACACTTCTTGAACGTATAAATGGATTGGAGCAACAGCTAACCATGACAAATAAGAAGGTACAAAAGTTGGAGCATGCTTTAGAAGAACTTGGAGTTTCTTTACCTGGTTCTGAAGATGCAGAATCTGAAAATTCATCCAAACAAGGGGGTATTGGTCACAAACAGCTGAAAGTGAATCCTTAGAAGAAACAGCTGTTAGTTCTCCTGGACTAGAAGATGCAGAGTTGATCATTAACCTAAGTCAAAATCAGAGGCAAAGGACAATGTTAAGGGAAAGATCTGTGGCCAAAGAGACTGCTCAACCTAGCATTGGTCAGAGGGAAGGAAAACAAATTGCTAAATCAATCTCTATGCCTAAAAAATCAAAGAAACAAGTCAGACAAGAGGCAGCAAGTCATATTGAGATTGATAAACTTTTGCAACAAGATGCAAGTCAGATACAACCCCTGAAAAAGTATAGAAGGGTTTAAAATTTATGAACCCTTGACTATGTTTGAATGAATTCTCAGGGTAAATGGATTTTTGAGAAAAATAACACTTGGTGGAAGTGCCTTGCACTGACACAACAAATGGTTCTCAGTCCACCATGTTTAACCCATATAAGGACTGGCTAATCCAAGAGCAAACAGCTCTAGGTAAAGATATCTCAAATCCGTTTATGGCTGACAAATTTGCCAAAAAATTGTATGGTATTCAACTCACCATATCTGTTATAGTGAAGAGTTGACTAGCCCACAAGGTTATGGCTTGTGGTAAAGGCAGTGGAAAACCATAATTGGTAATCAACTCACTAAGATGATGACTGTATTACATCAAAGAGTTGACTAGTCCAAAAGCAAACGGCTTTTGGTAAAGACAAATCAAATCCGTTAATAGCTGATGGTTTGCTAAAAATCATATGGTTATCAATGTACCATAGTAACATACTAAAACATTGGCTACTCCAGAAGTGAGGGCTATCTGGTAAAGAGACATCAAATCCATTAAATTTTCAATGTTGCTGCAAAGATCAGATGGTAATAAAGATTTGAAGGTTGCTGCAAAGATTTCAAGATTCAACAAAAGTTGCAGCTCAACAATAATTCCAAAGGAGCTTATATTCAAAATCCTCAAAGCATTTCTGAAGAAAGGAACTTGAAGATCGTGGAGCATGAAGATCAAGTTAGGGGAGGATTGTTGGGAATCATTTGTAACAGACTTAAAAATCTGAATAGCTTAGTTAAGTCAGGTAGATAGTTAAGTCTGCCAGTACTAAGTTAAGTCTGGCTAGTGATAGTTAAGTCTGTTTATGTTAGTTCAGTTAAGTCTGTTTTGCTGAACAAGTTAGATAAGTTAGGAGACATTATAGGAAAGGATATGCACGCGGTTAGATATCTTAGGAGAAGATATGCATGCATCCTTTCACACGTTTGTAGAATTAGGGTTTCCTTGTAGTATAAAAGGAACCCTAAGGCATTGAGTTCGATGCCAAGTTTTCTCAAAGTTGATATTTGTATTTTCTATTTTGAAGAAGGGGAAGGAGGGTTGTGGGTAAAAAGGAAAACAAGGAAAACAGATAAGATTTGTTTTGTAATTTTTCTTGTTAAGTTAGAAAATAGAGGATTTTGTGTTTTGCAAAATATTTTGTCGGAAAACGCTTATTTGAAAGCGATCTTTGTTTTCCTTGTTTTTCATAAAACATTTTGTGAAAAATAAGGGTATTTTGAACTTATGCAAGAATAAGTTGGCTCCGCCGTTCTTGTATCCGAAAATAGATCCTTTTTACATCCTTTTTAGATCCTTTTTACATAAGCTTTCTCCCTTTCCTTACAACGCAGCATCTTGAACTAAAAAATATTGAAAAACTGCACACCAAACTATCTAAACTAGTGATCCATTTCTGATTATTTAGTGGCTGCAAACTAAAATAGTTAAATAGACATATGCATAAAACATAGCTATAAACACATCAAATCATACGACGTTACTAAAAAGGTTTGTATAACTTGTGATATATGAAATGTGTAATTTATTTAAGTCAATTACACAGTTAGTCTATGTGGTTTAACTAGATTTCATGTTAGTCCCTGTTATAGAGAAATTATTTACTACATCATATCTCAACGTTTGAATTATTGCACGCAACTAGTCCAACTTTTTAACGAATATTATATAGGCTCGTTATCTCCAGTCGGGTGATATTTGAATTTTATTTAATTGACTTAATATGAAAAAACCTGAATTGAGAAAATCATATAAAAATTGTTTGTTAATAACTTAATAGAGAGAGATGACTGGAAATATAAAGTGATACAACATAGACTGCATTAAGTTATCTATTATTTAAACATGACTTAATAATACAAAATTTAAACAAAAGCCTTTAGTTTGTGTAAATGTGAGACCAAGTATAGAGAAAAGGTGTATCAACATTTCCTTCCTCCATCCACATTATCTNATGTCCGAAAAACCCTCGTGCACATGTAAAAGATAATTGTAGTAATTTCTCTATAACGGAGTCTGGGGATGCGTTTTAACCTGAATGTGATGTTGGAGACGACGAGGAAGAGGAGGTGCAAGAAGTTGAATGAAGGCAAATGGGCAGGGATAGAGCGAAAGCGAATAAGGAATGGACGGGATCATCGGGATCATCAGCAGCTATGAATGACGAAACATTGGCTATGTTGATGGTCTCCGAGTATGCAAGTCACAACGAACATGTCCAGGTAATGAAGAAAGAAGAAATCGTTGCTTTTTCTGAAATCAGAAAGAGGGAGGTGGAATAATGACATTCCAATAGACCTTAGGGCGACATTTAGCCACTTTGTTGCAAAACTTGCACATCTGGATAATGTAGAATAATGACATTCCAATATGTTTTTTTTTAAGAAAATAAGCCTTCCAAAACTTCTTTACAGCAAAGAGAGGACAAAGAGGAGACAATGAATTATTATGGGAACAAAAAGGGTGCAATAAAAGCATAAACAACTTTGTTTGCTACAAATGCAACACAACGGTTTGAATACTAACAATGATCCAACCAGTAACAATTACCTAGCTACGACACAATATTAAAGACGACAAAAGTTCAATACGAAACAACATTTATCTAAAGAACAAATAACAAGATTTCAACCATCCATCCTTCTTCCATCCAATGGTTTAGATTAAAATACACAAATATACTAAGAGCCAGTTTAGTCATTCCTTACTTCTACCTAACCCCCTAAACACACACTCTACACACGCTCACACTCATCTCTTTCATCTCTCTCACACTCATCTCTCTCTTCTCACAAAACACTTTCATCTTTCACAACACCAAAACTCCCACCTCTACTGGACTCCTCCACCGCCGGATCTCACCACCATCCAACGCCACCTCCACCGAAACCAATCCCTCCACGGAAAGCCCAACCACCACCAAGACTAACAGCCACCGAAAGGGTTTTTATGTTTTTAGGTTTTTTTTTTTAGTTTTTTATAGATCTATGACTATTATACAAGTTTTGAAGATTTTCTTCTTCAGATCTAGATCACCGAAAATCGTTGATTCGATCAGAAAAACGTAAGGCGGTGCAAGTAAGACTTCCAACAGTTATCCAACAACACACCCCCCCACCCACCCCCTTTTTTTTCTTTTTCTTTTCTTCTTGGTTTTTTTTAATACAACGGTGACTTTAAGATTTGGTCAAAAAAGAAAAGGAGGTTGGATAAGAAAGAATTGTTTTACTGTTGGTTTTGGAGGTTGTATAAAAGTATTAGTTTATTAAACGTTTGGTGAAAAAATATTTGTTTATTCTTTGGTCACCCAATCTTACTAATGCTTTGATGATTTGTCAAATATGAATTTGAGTAATGGTGGGGTTGAATATATAATTGTATAAGGAATTGACCCTTATGACACGGGTTATTTATAAATACGGGTTATTTATAAATTGTGAATATATATATATATATATATATATATATATATATATATATATATATATATATATATATATATATATATATATATATATATATATATATATATATATATATATAATATATTAAAAAAAAAGAAAAAAAAAAGAAAAGAAAATGTATTATGCACTAAAGAATCCATGGGATTCACAATGAATCCTATGGGATGCACCAAAGTATCCCATGAGATTCATACTGAATCCCATGTGATTTCACACATAATTCTTTTTAATAAATAGATTCCAAGAGCTCATTTCAACAATCATATAAAAAACATCTACCCTTAAAAAGCTGTGACATAAAAGTATAAAACTCAAAAACAGTGATTTACTCATTTTTACAAATAACTTGTGATTTTTTAAAATAACAAATCACAAGTGATTTTTTTAAAAATTAATTGGGATTTTTTTAAGAATCCAGTTGGGTTTTTTTACCAATCCCGTGGGATTTTTTTAAAAGGAAATTTTGAAAAAAAAAAAAAAAAAAAAAAGTTCGTCTTCTTACGAATCCCGTGGGATTTCTTTACGAATACCGTGGGATTTTTCTGGACGGAACTTTTGAAAAAAAAAATCGTCTTTTTACGAATCCCATGGGATTTTTTTACGAATCCCGTGGGATTTTTCTGGACGGAAATTTTGAAAAAAAAAAGTTCGTCGAAAGTATATAACAATGCGTATCTATAGAAAGATAATTTAATTCTCGTCGCGATGGTTTATTTTTCGTAGCTTGAAGATTTACCGTTTGCAAGATATTTTGTTTTTAAAAAAATGTGAAAAGTGGGTTTTTATATTAAATGAGCTAAAATGTCAATTTTGCCCTCCTTTTGTTATTTTTAATTTAATCTTAGCCATTAGATAAAATGTGGATGAATAGTTGAGATTGGCTTATTTGTTTTTTTAAAGGATACTTGTTTTGCATAGATTTCACCTCATGTTAAAGACAGCTCAAAGTTCAACTAACAAAGGCTTCCACTCATTCAAGTTAGCAAATTGCATATTCTTCGTGGTCTAATAAGGTTTTCTATAAAGATCAAATCTTTTGTATAATAAAGGAATTACATCATTTCGGAGTTTTTTTAACAAAACAATCTTAGTGGAAAAAAGTTGGGCCAATAGGAAAGCTCGATTTTGACACATAGGCGAAATCGAGCAATATGATTGGCCAATAAAAAGTCAAAATTGAATTGATTTTAGTCAAACTTTAATAAATTTGGTGAATAATTTGATTCAGGAAAAATAACACATAAAAATTAAGGTGTCAAATTTATGATAATAAAAACTTTAAAAAAAAAAAAGAAAAAAAAAAAGAGGAAGTAATTAATAAAACATTAGTGGTTGAATTTTAAATATATTATATGGAGTTAAGTGTAAAATTATAAATCTTCATGTTGTTTTGATATCTTAATATAATAAACAAATAAATCCTTACACTTTATACCTCATACACTTTATAATATGAACTTTGTTTACAATTAGATGAGTATTAGTATTGGTTTGAGACTTCCACCTATTGAACTTACAAAATTTTATAAATGTACGAATTAGTTTTAATATATGTTAAATACTTTTAAAATAAATATTAGTTTTAAACTTTCATCTATTAAAATATCTTTTTACTATGTACGTTAAATATAAATAAGAACTCATGTTATCCTATTTAAAAGTTTAATCTATACGTACACAGGTTTAAATATTAAATACAGTTAAATTATTATAACAGTAATAAAAATATCAAATGGTAAGTACAAGTTACTGTGATATAAAAATAAATATACGCGATTGTACTTATAACGACTCATGTAATTATTATTTAATTTTTTATACGGATATCCGGAAAAACTTTTTAAAAAACTTTACGGGGTATATTTTAACTTCATCAACGCTCATTATGTGCTACTAAACTCACACATTTTGTACAACATTGTATAAATAGTTAAATTTAAACAACATCAACCTCAACATTAACATCTATGCCAACTAAACAAAGTTAAATCTTTCATCCAATAAAATTTTTACAAAATATTAATTGATATTAATACATAATGAAAAACTCATGCATACTTATTAGTTGTACTTATATCACAATTTTCACGGTTAAATTCTTATATGTCCATATAGTAAGCAAAAATTTTAAAGTAAATTTGATTTATGTGTAAACCCATGTGATCTAAGAACCTTTGACCCAATAACATTATAAGGAGACATGCTAAAGACTCCAATACAAGGTCGATGTAACGGTTATATTTACAATTTCTGCTAACTATTTTTCTTACTTTCGCACATGTTGATGCTCTAACTTTTTAAAATATACATAAGATTTTCTGTTTTTAAACAATAATACTATATAATTAAAATATTCTGGAAAACCCCGTGCGTGCACGGGTATTATAACTGGTAGGTACAAATCTGAATGTATGGGTTTACTTTTCAATTGGGTAAGCAAACCTAGAGCTAGAAAATTAAATACCTATACTTTTAAAAATCATTTTAATAATAATTGAGATGATTAATATTTCTGCTGTTAAATTATTTTCCACCTTGCCCTCTCACTTTAAATTAGTCATTTATGTGAGTTAATTTGACTGAACAAATGAAAGAAATGTAATTAATATGATTGAAGGCATGTGTTCACGGTTGAATAACAAACTAAGAATGAGCTCATACACAAGCTATAACTATAGCTAACACACTGCATCCCATCATTATTAGTTGCTAAACACTAGTTATGATAAAACTACAGCAATAACATCAAGCAAAAGACCTCGATGCATGAATTCCGTCAAGACATATAATCAAACTCAACAAACACAAACTTTCAAATGTCTTATAAAAATCCAGAATACTAGAACAGTCGTAGGGAAGATCTAACCGGCAGCATGTTGTCTAATCATGGGCAATTCCGTCAGTACCTCCTTGGAAAGCGATCCATGAACCTTGCAGAAGGGCATTCATATGCTAGGTGTCCCCTTCCACCGCAGTTGTGGCAGATCATCAGTGCAACACAATCCCGGCTCATATGGCCGACTTGCTGGCAGTTCCTACAAACAATGTCGCGATAACCGCCCATACCTCGATCACCGCCACGTGGACCACCTCTATCATCAACCATACTTCCCCTGGGGCAATCTCTAGCCACATGGCCTGCAACATTGCATGAGTTGCAAACTGGATCATTTATGCAATCTCGAGCAAGGTGACCTGTCTTCCTGCAGTTCTTACATGCCCTGTCATTTGTACAATCAACTGCTATGTGGCCTTGCTTGTAGCAGTTGTTGCACAGCCTCATATCGCCAGGTGGCATTTGAGGAGCTGAGCATTCCTTAGCACGGTGTCCTGTCTTTCCACACGTGTGGCAGATGCCTTCATTTGGGCAGTTTCCAGCCATGTGACCAGGCTCTCTGCAGTTCCAGCATAGGGACTTGGTTGAACACTCGGATGCAATATGCCTGTTCACAATGATTACAAATGATTATGATATGACAGATAAATATGTCGAAAGTATGTTCCAAATGAGTGCGATACAAATGCAAACAACAAAGGGAAACATGAGGGTAATTAATATGTCATAAATTTTTTAGCACCATCAAAACATGTTCATTTTAGCCATTATTGTTTGGAGACTTTTTAGATGAGACAGCTTCCACTTTGCAAACTAGAACTACATCATCCTTAACATAACATAAAAATCAGATACTACCATAATTATTCTTTTATATGCAACCAATGAACTTGAAATATTGTCTAGCAACTCTATACAGCTTCCATATAACAAATCAAGAAGGAGGTATCAGCAATCTTACCCCGGAAGTCCACAGTTGTGACAAATGGCCACATTAGGGCAGTCTCTAGCAAAATGACCCGGTCGTTTGCAATTCTTGCACAAATTGTTCTGGCTGGAAAAGAAACAAGTAGACAATAGCTGTTAGGATGAAAATTGAATGCGATATATAATAAAATATAATAGCAAAGTTGTTATCTTCGTTACACAAATCCAGTGTATCACACAGGAATTAAACATGTGTGATGTTCCGTTTAAAGTTAATAAAATGAAGGTAAACAAAATCAATGTTAACTTAGAATGGAGGAAATGCATATAGCTCAAAGATTTAAGATAATGTCTTTGTACAAATTTATCCTATTTAAGCATTCCCTTCAATTACAAAGTAACGGGCTGTTTCTTTTTATTGTCGCATTAAGTATTGCCTCGATATAGGGTCTGGTTAGATAAAAATCATTTTGTGGAGTGACTGCTAAATAGGAAAATGGTGTTTCTTTTCTCAGCTAAATGAAAGTCACCATCAATAGTAAATGCCAATTTTGCCCCTTAAAAAATATCAATGTTTTGACATCCATAGGTCATGGATTAACATGTTAAAACCCTCTATCAACTGAATCATGAAAGTTGAATACTCACTTGTAACCAAATAACATGCAAATCAAAATAATCCCATATAATTTTTGTTAAATGGAAAAGCTTGAAATCAAAACCCACTTGTTGAATCCAAATCTACTGTCAAGTACTCAAGTTCTTGACTTTTATATATGAGATCAATCAACATATTAGATAAAAAAAAAAAAAAAAAAAAAAAAAAAAAAAAAAAAAAAAAAAAAAAAAAAAAAAAAAAAAAAAAAAATTGACGTCTATAATTCAAAGCAAATTACACTCCATCTAATTTGCTTGAGATTCCGATTAGAAGAAAACCGGTTACTTCAAGTTCAATGGGGACATCTATGGTGTGAATCGAGCGATGAACATGACTGATGAAGATGCAATTGACAAGGCTTAAGGCTAGGAGTTGAACATGAATTGTTTTGTTGAATAAAATGGGATGAGATTTGATGGATAAAAGATTGATGTAGATGGGGGATAAAATAGGAAATAAAAAGAAGAGATTGTGCATATGAGAGTCTGAATTGGGAGAGGGAACTTTTTTAACTCCTCTTAAACCAGATGGTCATATTGTAGATAGTGAAAAGGACCGAAATCTCTCCCCATAGGGCCCATTAAGTGAAAAATAAACACACCCTAAGACATACTTAGCCTTAAGACATCATATGCTTTCATTCACATCTAACAATAGCTTATCAAATGAAGCATGACACTTAACCATATATGTATAGTTATAGCAAAATGATACTTCATAATAGTTAGTATAGTGAACAGAACAATAAGCAACAAAAGAGCGAAGAACCAAAAGCATCATCAATTCTGATGCTTATCTCTAGCTGAACCCATCTCAGTCTCCTGAACTCCCACCAACCCCCAACGTACATCTTTAGTCATAGATAACAAATAAAAAAGTATATATAATGAAAACCTGTAACCCCGATGAGAATCTCTCCTGTAAGGAGCATCACGATAGGAGCTGCGGTGAGTACGGATCTTGCGATCCATGGGGCTCCTACTCCTGCTCCTGCTACGGCTCCTGCTGTCTGAACTCATTCTCAATTCACAGTTAACAAAAAAAACCACCGATCAGCAATCTAACAACCAACTCCTCTTTCTACAACTGCTGCCTCCGCCCTGCCCATTGCAACCACACCCTCCATCAGACAAAATCCAATCATACCTCATCCTTACATGTATTCAAAACACCAATCTCGACTACTACACAACGCACAAATATTATTCAGCAATACCATCACCAAACATACCAACCACACTCACCAACATCATCATTACGAAACTGGCAAACATCACATACCCGAATATTTAACTCAAAACGTTATACTCTACAGCACAAATACAAAAGCAAAAAAACAAAAACAACTTACAATAAAAAAAAGCATCACTATAGATTTATCGTGTGCATAGCAAATTCCAATAGTTATCATATGAAAAGGGTATCCTAACAATATAAAAAAACCGCATAATAATCCTAAAATACAATATTGCAAAATCTACCTAAGAAAATATAAAGATACTTGTATTATATATTCACCCAAAAGCAAAAAATATGCATAAACAATAAAGAAACCCACTTGTGAAATTTATAAATAAATCGATAATTGAAGGGAATTAAATGAAGTCGACGGAATATACCTGAATTAGAGTTGTATGAAATTTTAGGGTTTTTCTTTTTTCTCAAAGAGGGGTGATCCGATTTTATCTGCTCATGAATAAACTTTTCATTGAAGCCCCCTAAACTAATTCAGATATCATACTTAACGCCCTTGACCCTTTGCCCCCTAAACTAATTTACCCATGTTTTCGTTGATAAAACGAGGATTTTATCCCGCACGTTGCGGCGGAACATTTGAATATGATAGTATTGTATGCGTCGGAAGTGTATTTTTTTGTGAACTAAGATCGGCTTTGCTGTGTTAATTGTACCTGTTGTAGTAGTATTTTTGTGTATTAAAATTTTGTGATGAGTTTTTATTAACCAACTGTGCTAGCTCAGTTGGCCACCAAGGTAACCTCGGGGAGGTTTTATTGGAGAGGTCTTAGGTTCGAGTCTCACCATGGACTTTTAGGGGCCCGAAAAATAGAAGCAAGAGTATGGTCTATCCCCTAAAGAGAAAGGTTCGATACTTGCATACTGCCCAATTGGATGTCACTGTGGGCTCGAATCACTAACTACTAACTCGTTGTTCAAAAAAAAAAAAAAAAAAAAGTCTTTCAGACAATCACTTTTGTATAATTAGTCTCATAGAGAAGTGAATCTCGCACTAATGAAATTGCAACCTACATTTGAATGACTAAAAAACCAAATGCAACAGCTTATGAAACTGCTTATAGGGTTGTTTGGGATTGATTATTAGAATAACTGTTTATAGGTCGTTTGGGATTATTAGAATAACTGCTTATAGGGTTGTTTGGGACTGCTTATTGAGACTGGGTTTTATAATAATCATGTCACGACTACTACTGGCCTAATATGGCCTGGTTAGACCATCGTGCTACATCTGAGAATGATCAGCCATTTCCTAGATGGCTTTCTTTGCATTAGCAACGTTTAATCTAGGAATTGCACCCTGAGCATCCACATCTGTCGAGTAGCTACATCTGGACCTTTGTAGAACACGATCACTTCCTGTATGCTAGTCAAATAAAGTCGAAGAAATTTCAATAGTAAATCCTTGAATCGTTCCTAGGCCCTGTCAAGATTTTCGTCAGGTTCCTATTTGAAGGTATTGATTTCCTCCATCTTCTTTAGTTCATGACGATGGACGGTACTTGCTCAGAAATTTGGACTTAAGTGCAGCCCAAGTAGTGATGGGTCCAGCAGGTTCATTTCTCAACCACCTACTTGCTAACCCAGTAAGGGTTTGGGGGAAGATGCGTAACATGAGCTGATCTTCTGTTATGTTCGGAGTATGAAACAAATCAACAATTTCTATCATTCTGTCAATGTGCTCATCTGCATCTTCATTTTGTGTACCACTAAAAGTATTGTATTGGAGCTCCTTAAGAAATTTCCCCTTCAATTTGAAAGTGGTGGTATCCCCGAATTTTGGCCAAACAATACCCGATCCATAGTCAGTACGGGTTTGAGCCACATACTCCTCCATAGTTTGAGCAACCATTTCTTCTTTTCCTTCTTCAATAACCTGATTTTCAGGATCAATGCGGTTAACTTGAATCATCAAATGCTTCCCTGTTGAAAAGCTCCTTCCTAGAACGAAAAACTCGCTCTGGTTTGTTAAAAGGTTCACAAAGATCTGGTGGATTAGTCCTCCGGGTTATGCACTACCTGAAAACATACAGTAAAAGGTCAATAGAACGAGCTCAGAAAAGAAAAGTACGAAAAAATAAACATGAAAACTGAAACAGAAAATCTGCAGTCTCAGTATGTCGATACGTCGTATATAATGGGACTATGACGTCTCCCAATAGTCAGGCTTATACACTGTATTTCATAAAAGAATATGTTGTATGCTTTGTTCAATTAAATACGTAGTATCCACAGACAGAATACATCGTATTGCCAACTTATACAAATTTACAGAAACAAAACAAACAATGCAACAGTAAACCCACACTTTAAACAAAGCTAAGGACATAAAATAAACACACAACATTAAACTAAAAACAGGAAAATAATACCAATAAAATAAGCTAAAGCTAAAACCACTCCACGGCAGCGACGCTAAAAATGATTGAGAGGATGATTTATGATGAGTTCAATACCACAATCTTACCTATAATATGAATATGGCAAAGACTAGTTTGAACATGATGTGACATGACTACTTCGAACATGTTAGGATGCTTATATGTAGAGCCAAGAATGTCATATCAAGTAAATTCTTAATGTAATTTTCCAAAATGTGTAGCAAGATTCATGGGCAAGTTACACCACATGAAGTTGATGTGACACATTCTATTTAAAGAGATAGTACCATCAACTTATTACTGGACACATGCATTGGATCACATTTGGAATACTCCAAATGTGTAGAATTCAATGACAAGTTAAAACACATAACATATTCATGAATGGATGACATGATGTTTCCATTTAAGAAATTAAACCTCTTTTTATGTTAAATTAGAAATGTAAGTCTAGTATATATAGATTAAAACTAACGTGATTTTTTTACATTAAAGTTTGCTTTTTATTAACCAAAACATAGAAACATCGTTAAATATAATAAAACGTTTTTAGGCGATATTTGTACTTAACGCACTAGATTTAACACATTCAGG
>LBNU01022250.1:49495-97604 GCA_014162995.1 Artemisia annua | reverse complement strand
GATCTTCTATCAAAGTTATCTCCAGCATAGTCACTATCTGAAAAGGCTTGCAAGAGAAAAGGTGACTCCTTAGGATACCACAATCCTAATTTAGGTTGATACTTGAGATAAGCAAAGATCCTTTGAACATCATTTATGTGTGAAACCTTGGGTGAAACTTGATATCTTGCACATAAACAGACTGCAAACATGATATCAGGTCTTGAGGCAGTTAAGTACATGAGACACCCAACCATTGATCTGTAAAGCTTGACTTCCACTGGTTTTCCATCTTCATCCTTTCCAAGTGAGTTTGAGGATTTAATAGGTGTAGTGACTGGCTTGATAGTATTGAGGTTAAACTTCTTAAGAATGTCAGTGACATACTTATCTTGGCTTATGAAAATACCAGTACTTGACTGTTTAACTTGAAGTCCCAAAAAGAAAGTCAACTCACCCATTAAACTCATCTGAAATTCTTTTTGCATAAGTTCTTCAAACTCTTTCACCATGGATTGTTTTGTAGCACCAAAAATAATATCATCCACATACACTTGAACTAGCATGATATCCTTTTTGTCTCTCTTAATGAACAAAGTCTTATCAATGGCTCCTCTCCTATAGCCATGTTGTAATAGAAAATTTGAAAGTCTTTCATACCAAGCTCTAGGGGCTTGATGAAGACCATACAGTGCTTTAACAACTTTGTAGACTTTGTTTGGATGTTCAGGATCTTCAAAACCAGGAGGTTGTTTGACATAAGCCTCTTCTATAATCTTGCCATAAAGAAAGGCAATATATGCTCAGTATCTTGATGAAGAACTTGTTCTTCAAGTGATTCCTGTGGAAGATTAACAGCAGCATCTTGATCAATAGCATCAGTACTTTGATCAACAGTCTTTTCATCCACAGTCTTTTGATCTGGAACAATATCTTCATCAACAGTATCTTCATTTAAATCATCTTTATTACCAGCATCTTCATTCAAATTCACATCTTCCTTATTCCTCCCCAATGTGAATGAAGATAGCTTTCTTAGCCTCCTCTTCTTTGACTTAAACGTCTGGAGACCTTCTGAAGAATGTTGAATGAGAGACTTAACCAATTTATTCAAATTCTTGTACTTCTTTTGAAGATTTGTCAAAGCAGAAGCTTGATCATCATAAGCTCTTTTCAGTCTCTTCAATTCTCTTGTCAAAGCATAATTGTCCATAACTTCATCTTCATCAGGTGTATCCTCATCAGCCATCACTCCCTCATCTCCTCTAGATGTCTGATCTCCATCTTGCAGAGAAACAGTCTTTTCTGCAGAAGCAGTCTTTTCATGTGAGACAGTCTTTTGAGAAACTTCTTGAACTGGTGAAGAAGCAGTATGTTGTGAAACATCTTCTTCATTAGAAAGTGACTTCTCAGATTGTTGAGATGGAGTTGAAGCAGAATCTCCATGTTCAGAAGCATCCTCTGAATCTTCTTGAACAACATCTCTAACAGCTTGTGCTACCTCCAACATATACTCAGTAAGAGGTGTATCTTGACCAGAAAAGAGAGGACTCTTGGTGGCCATAAAGGTAAACACCTTATCAGGAAGCACAACAACTGATAAAAATTCTTGAGGCTTAGGAATACCTTCAAGCTGCTTATTCAAAAACACTTGTATGAACCTAGGATACATCAAGAATGGAGAATTTCTCTTTATGTGATTAATCATTCCATTTAAAATCATCCAAGAGAAGTTGAATGGCTGATTAGTTGCCAATCCTACCAAAGCAGATGCTATGGTTTTGGGAAATTCATTCCAAGCAGTACTCTTGTTGCTTAGACAATGAAGATGTACATGGATCAAGTACTTCCAATGAGGACTGAATAAGGGTTTGTCAAAGGTGAGTTTTCAAAGTGACCCCTCATATCCAAGATCCCTAAGTGTATCCCAAATAACTTGTTTAGCAAAACAAGCAGTACCTTCTTCATCATTAAACTGAAGGTCTGCTCTAATCTGAGCCTCTGTTATGCGAATATTGCGCCCAGCTACCTCAGCAGTAATAAACCAAACATCCAATTCCTCCCATCCAGCAGTAGCAGTAGCCCAAAATTCTTGAATCCAGGGTCCAATCACATCAGGGTTAACCAAAATAGCATAATTGATTGGAGACCCAGCAAGGAAATCAATGATATCATGAAAAGCAACATTGAATTCAGTCGTATCTAAATTGGCTACCATATTGTGACGATTACATGTTGAACGAGCCATTTGTGTACGGTTTGTGAAAGTAATTTGTGAAAAATGGCGAAGGTGAAGTGGAAGTTATAATGAAAGAGAAAAGAGTGGTAGGGTTAAGTAAATATGGGTAAGATTTATAAAATCAAATCCCAATANAAATTGGCTACCATATTGTGACGATTACATGTTGAACGAGCCATTTGTGTACGGTTTGTGAAAGTAATTTGTGAAAAATGGCGAAGGTGAAGTGGAAGTTATAATGAAAGAGAAAAGAGTGGTAGGGTTAAGTAAATATGGGTAAGATTTATAAAATCAAATCCCAATAAATACTCAATTTTGTTATTTTTTATCCCGTATTTCTTTCCAATTTTTTAAATATCAGTTACCATAAATAATTGACCGTTGTATAGTAACAGTACCTCCACGTCAGCATAGCAGTACTTTCACATAGCCGTTGAGCAGTACTTTCACCATTCAGAACTCAATTGCCCATAAAAAGACTCTTCATCCATATGCATCTTCATCACAAAATCATCCCAAAAACTTCAATAAACTTCTTATCATCACCTAACATCACCATGAGCAAATCACCATTCGTGTACACCTCATCAGATACTGATTCAGATTTAAGTGATGTTGAGAGAAAGTATTACTCTGACCCTAGTTCTGATTCTTCAACAGGATGGAGTAGCTATTTTCCTTCTATTTCAACAGGTTCCTCCCAAAGAAACAACAAAAGAAAGACACCAACTGCTGATCCTCCTACACAACTAGCCAAAGAACTGCCAATTGCTTTGACTCAAGCCTTGGAATCTGCAATGAAGAACATGAATTGGTCTGCTCAAGAAGGCCCAAGTGAGAAGCCATCAAAGCCAGAACGTCCTCCAAAGCAAGTGTTGTTCCTTCCATGCCCAAAGATGCAAGCATCTTTTGAAGAGAAAAGAAAGAAATCTCAGAAGGCAAAGCACAACTACAAGGGAAAAGGGAAAAAGCCTATGGAGTAGGTTTTCTAGGTTGTAGTAGGATTGGTGTAGGTTTACTTTTATGTGTAACTCTGTTGGTGTAATGTCTTTGTCTTCAAGATGAATGTACTGTGACTTTTATGAATACAAGTAATGTTTCTTTGAATGAATGATGAATGTAGCCTCCCCTCTAATAAGAAACAACTGCTAATGCCTCCCCTCAAAAGTAGGCCTAAAAATTAATCATACCAATACTTACCACCAAATGCTTAAATCTTGTAACATCAAAGCCTTTAGTAAGTAGATCTGCTACATTATCATCTGTATGAATCTTGACCACATTAATCAACCTGTGCTCATAACAATCTCGAATGAAGTGATGTCTAATCTGAATGTGCTTGGTCTTTGAATGATACACTGGATTTTTCACAATACAGATAGTACTCTCATTATCAATGTTGATAGGAGTATTCTTGAAATTAAATCCATAGTCCAAAAGCTGATTTTGCATCCAAAGCACTTGTCCACAACAACTTGCAGCTGCAACATATTCTGCTTCAGTAGATGAGGTTGCTGCAATTGTTTGTTTCTTACATTGCCATGAAACTAATCTTCTTCCAAGATATTGGCATCCACCAGTGGTTGATCTTCTATCAAAGTTATCTCCAGCATA
This sequence comes from Artemisia annua, assembly GCA_014162995.1. Classification (NCBI taxonomy): domain Eukaryota; kingdom Viridiplantae; phylum Streptophyta; class Magnoliopsida; order Asterales; family Asteraceae; genus Artemisia; species Artemisia annua. The sequence goes on along the minus strand of LBNU01022250.1, from coordinate 93,772 downwards.
GTCACTATCTGAAAAGGCTTGCAAGTGAAAAGGTGACTCCCTAGGATACCACAATCCTAATTTAGGTTGATACTTGAGATAAGCAAAGATCCTTTGAACAGCATTCATGTGTGAAACCTTGGGTGAAACTTGATATCTTGCACATAAACAGACTGCAAACATAATATCAGGTCTTGAGGCAGTTAAGTACATAAGACACCCAACCATTGATCTGTAAAGCTTGACTTCCACTGGTTTTCCATCTTCATCCTTTCCAAGTGAGTTTGAGGATTTAATAGGTGTAGTGACTGGCTTGATAGTATTGAGATTAAACTTCTTAAGAATGTCAGTGACATACTTATCTTGGCTTATGAAAATACCAGTACTTGACTGTTTAACTTGAAGTCCCAAAAAGAAAGTCAACTCACCCATTGAACTCATCTGAAATTCTTTTTGCATAAGTTCTTCAAACTCTTTCACCATGGATTGTTTTGTAGCACCAAAAATAATATCATCCACATACACTTGAACTAGCATGATATCCTTTTTGTCTCTCTTAATGAACAAAGTCTTATCAATGGCTCCTCTCCTATAGCCATGTTGTAACAGAAAATTTGAAAGTCTTTCATACCAAGCTCTAGGGGCTTGATGAAGACCATACAGTGCTTTAACAACTTTGTAGACTTTGTTTGGATGTTCAGGATCTTCAAAACCAGGAGGTTGTTTGACATAAACCTCTTCTGTAATTTTGCCATAAAGAAAGGCACTCTTGACATCCATTTGATAAACTGGGAATCTCATATAAGAGGCAAAAGCAAGAAATAATCTTATAGCTTCAATTCTTGCTACAGGAGCAAAGACTTCATCATAATCAACTCCTTCTTCTTGTCTGTATCCTTGAGCAACCAGTCTTGCTTTGTTCTTGATGACATTACCTCTTTCATCTCTTTTGACTCTGAAAACCCATCTTGTACCAATGACCTTCATGCCATCAGGTAAATCACATAAGACCCAAACTTCTTGAAGTTTAAACTGTAGAAGTTCTTCTTGCATAGCTTCAACCCAGCTTTCTTTGGATAAAGCTTGCTTTATGTTCTTGGGTTCTTCTTGAGAGATGAAGCAAGCAAATAAACAAGTCTGTTGATCTTTATGATTCAACCTGTTCTGTTTATAGACAAAACTAAGTAAAGCATTTTGAGGCTTAGTCATGCTTTTAGCTTTTGATCTTGTAAGAACACCAGAAGTAGGAGAACCAATAATCTTGTTTGTAGGATGATTCTTATGTACTCTTGAAGTGTGAGTTGTTGGTACAGTAAGATCATCTTCCAAATTTGTTTGATCAGGACCTTGTTCACCAAAAATTCCTTCATCTTGCAACTCATCATCTGATTCTTCAAATGGAGGCATGGATGAACCAGGCCAATCTTCAGTATTTGTCCAAGTATTTGACTTGATTCCCCTAGAAGTACCTTCATCTTGAGTAGCAGTACTTTGATCCAAAGTACTGGGATCCAAAGTACTGTTCTTCAAAGTGCTGTCAGTTGAAGATTTAGAATTTTCTTTTGTCTGTTCTGCTTCATAAGCTCGTCTTAGATCATCTTCATAGGACTTTGCAAGTGTTTCTTGAAAAAGCATCCTATTTAATTCATCTTGTATAGCTTGATCTTCATCAGAGACTGTTGTGGTTGAGTTAACAGTATCTTGCTTATCATTAGCAGTACCTTGGTTTTTATTGACAGTACTTTGTTCTTTGTCAGCATTTGTAGGACTAGCATTGACACCATGAACTATGAACTGTGAATTGTCTTCTTCTGAATGGACAACTTGATTCTCCCCCCTAACAGGCACATAGTTCATAGAAGGAGTCAATATATCAAGATCGAACATCCAATCAGGACCTTTACCTTTCTGGTTTGGTAGATCTTCAAGGAATTCAACATGAAGACAGTCTTGAACCTTCTTTGTAACTTTGTTATACACCCGAAAACCTTTACTGTTTGTAGAATAACCCAAGAGATAAACTTTTTCAGACTTGCCATCAAATTTTCCCAAATTGTCAATGGTATTAAGAATAGTAAGAGGACATCCAAAAGGCTTCATAAAGCTGATACTAGGTTTTCTGTCCATCAATAACTCATAGGGTGTCTTCATCTGAGGTTTGGTGATAGAAACTCTATTCAAAATATAGCAAGCAGTACTTACTGCTTCAGCCCAAAACTGAATAGGTAAGAGTGAGTCTGCTAGCATAGTCCTTGCTGCTTCTATCAAAGTTCTGTTCTTTCTTTCTGCAACTCCATTCTGCTGAGGAGTTCTTGCAATACTGAATTCCCTCTTGATCCTCTTGTTAGCACAAAAGTAATCCATAAGTTTGTTCTTGAACTCAGTCCCATTGTCACATCTAATACCTCTAACCTTGTGTCTTAACTGATTTTCCAGGGAGATGATTAAATCATTAATGGCATCAAATGTCTCATCTTTAAATCCCAAGAAAAAGACCCAACTAAAACGACTTCAATCATCTGTGACAACTAAGCAGTACTTCTTCTTGCTGAGGCTTGAAACAGAAACAGGTCCAAAAAGATCCATATGCAACAGCTCCAAAGGTTCTCTTACAGTTCTTTCCTCAAGCTTCTTACAGGAAGCTTTATGTTGTTTACCCTTCTTGCAGGCCAAGCATGATTGATCAGTCTTGAAAGTTTTGGAAGGTAAACCTCGAACTAGATTGCCTCTGACTAACTTGTTGATGTTCTTGAAATTCACATGACCTAGTCTTCTGTGCCATAGATGTGCTTCTTCAATTGATGCTTTAGCTACTAAACATGTAACTTTCTCAGTAGCTAAGATATTCTTCATATCAATGCTGTACACATCATTGGTCCTTGGTGCCCTTAAGACCACTAATTCTTCAGCTTCAAACTTGAATTCAGGTGAGACAATTAAACATTCTGTATTAGTGAACAAGACAGGGTACTTCTTGTCACAGATCTGAGAAACTGATAGTAAATTGAACTTGAGCTCCTTCACATAGCTAACATTCTCAAAGTCAATCTTTCCAGTCTTGATAGTTCCTCTTCCAGTAATTCTCCCTCCAGTAGCATCATCCCCAAATGCAACTTTTCCTCCAAAAAATGGCTTAAAATTTGACAGAATCTGCTTTTCTCCTGTCATGCTTCCAGAGCAACCACTATCAACAATCAAATGATCTTTAAGTTCCTCTTCTGGGTTGCCCTGCACAAAGATAAGAAAGTTAGTTTCTTTTAGGAACCCAAGCCATTACTGACTTGTGTTCCCCTTGTGGAGTTACATACTTAAAATCTTTAAGTATGTAATTCCCACTATCTTTTAAAACATGATCAATAACTTTCTTTTGTTCAAAAACTTGATCTTTGTTAGAAAAACAACTTTCTTTTACAACAGCATGTTCTTTTCCACCCACACTTTCTGAAAGTACTGGTTTTTCCCCAGCAGTACTTTCCTTTTTGACCCACATAGTTTTAACTTTTTGGGTTGAGGTATGTGGTTTAGGTACTCTATTGTAAGGCCTCTTAGATGTAGAAAAATTGGTATCATGGCCAGGAGCTCGTTTTGAAACATTGGGTCTTACATGAGCAGTACCTTGATTAGGTGAAAATCTCCTAATAGTACTTTGAGAGAATACTGTTTGTGGCTTACCAGTACCTTGAAGAGAATGACCTGAAGGTACTGGTTGTTTAGAAAAAGTTCTTTTCTGTTGAGGGTACCTATATGATTTAGTGAAATTACTATTGTTTACCCTTCTAGAATAATTCCAAACAGGTTTGGGTGAAGCTGGTTTAGTTTCTGTAGGCCTATGTTGTGAAGATCTGGTCTTTGGGTATTGACTTAAGTAATTTGAATGTAAGGTACAATCTTTTATCAAATGATTAGGACTATAACAAACAAAACACAATTTTTGATTCATTGACCCAAATCCAGATCTTTGAGGGTTATATCCAAGACCAGTGTGACCTCTAGGTGAATAATGAGAAGAGTTTCTAAAGGTAGCAGTATGTTGGAAAGAATTTTTTGAAGGAACTGCTGAGTGACTAGCAGTCCTTTGATTAAAGTGAGAAAATACTGCTGGTTTTGAAAAAGGTTTAGAGAAACTCTATTATAGCTTGTCTAAGGTTTAGCAGTCTTGGATAAATCCTAAACTACTAATAATGAAACACTGAATTACTCTATTAAGTATGCGGAATTTACTTAACAAAGCTAAGAATTATAACAACTTCAACACTTTATATTAACCAAACTTTGAACCTGCTAATTGTACAGATTCACAAACAACCCTAATATAGCTAATATCGAACTTTAGCTTTTCTCTAAAAGTATTCGTATCTCTAATAATGACCTAGGGATCCTTTTATAGGCACAAGGAAAACCCTAGTCGGTTTACAATACTTGAACGACAAGTATACAAACTCTAACTTTAGAATATTCTAGATTATACATAATATTCCTAATCTAATCTTCAGTCTTTATCTTCAAGCAGTACTTTGACTTTATCAACGAGCAGTACTTTGATCACAAGCAGTACTTTGACTATAAACACTTTAGCAGCACTTTGGTCTTCAGCAGTGATTTGATCTTTTATACCCCAACAAAGGGTTAAATGAATCGCGTGTAAAATTGTTTTGTGGTCAACTTTCTGGTGTTGTCGATAGGGGTGAGCACAAAAACCGAAAAATCGAATCGAAACCGAAGAAACCGAAAAAACCGCCTCATTTGACAAACCGATGGTGGTGGTTCTGAATTTTGTAAAAACCGAATATTTGGGGCGGTTTTTGGTTTCATAAGGAAACCGAACCGAAAAAACCGCCCCGCCCCACCTTTATATACATTCTCTATAATTTTATCTATATAAAAGATTTGAGTATGCAACTTTATCTATTAAAAAAGAGCAATAGTGTTATTTATTATCTATACATTCAAATTTATATGTATAGATATTATATATTTGAGTCGAACAATAGTGTTCTTTGAATGTTTTTGTGGACGAAAAGTGCAAAGCTGCAAGGATATGCATTTTATATTTTAGATTCATATTAGGTTGTTTCGTTGTGTCGTACGTTTTTTTAAAGCTTTAGATTGTTGGATATTATGCTATTATTGATATTTGTTTAATATTTTTGCTTGAAATCGTAAACTTTATATAAGATTAAAACTTACTTGTTTTCAAGTTAGAAAAAACCGAAAAGAAAACCGAAACCGAACCGATTCAATGTCAAAAACCGAAAAACCGAAACCGAAAAAACCGAAACCAAACGGTTTGTAGTTTTTAAAAACCGAATATACGGTTCGGTTTTTGGTTTTACCATAAAACCGCCCCACCTCGCCCCATGCTCACCCCTAGTTGTCGACCCACTGCTCCAACAGTGGTGTGTCTTGGTTTTGGTCTTGCACCTTGGCCACAAATATAAGTAAGTTAACAATGGTTTTAATGTAAAATAATTGTCGTAATAGGGTGCGCTGAAACTAATAGTGTATAACAAATACGAACACTTTGAAAAGAAAACATAAATTTTGCAAGGTGTGTGTCGAATGAAATGGTGTAGTATAACGTATACCCGAATCGTCATTTTAATCTAGTCATGACTACTTGTTTTCTTCAACTTATTTCATGACTCGCTCATTTTTACTCACTCAACTCATTTACTCCCGACACTATTTCACTAAATACATGTATAAAAATGGATATAAACTATACATGAAACTTAATTTTTGAATTATTAGTAAATATTTCATATAATACTAAACAAGGTTCGCTTTCATAACGACGGTTTATTGTGACACTTGGTCACCACGTGTAATTAAGACATACACGAGTCATGCCCGATTTTCTAAAAATCTTACATTTATATTTTTAATATAAAATCTTTAATAATTTATTATATACTTTTATTATTAACTAATATTCGATCACATATAAATACATATACTTTTAACGACATTTTTATAATTCAAATTCGTCTACTATATATGTGCCATTGTTTTTCCGTACATCGTCTTTCGGTTACTGACTAACTAAAGACTTATTCTTTTTGATACTTTTTACTATTTGTTCTTGTATACTTAAGCACTTCCGGAAGCCAATCCTAGCCAATATTTACAAAACTATTTTAAACTTAAATTCTGCCACACAAGCAACAATGATACAAACATTCTAAACTAAATTAAACTAGGAGCTGAGACTTTGCCATACTATTATAGGTCGCATGTCGGTACTGCGCAATCATATTATTTGATTTTGCTCTATTCAGACAGCTTTACTTGAGGTGAATATACACGAACCCCCTTTTTACCGTTTTATTTATTTGGGGTGGAATGCATGAACTTAAACTTAAATTATATTGTTTGAACTTTATGACATATATTTGAACTCCTTTGACTTGACTTGACCTTTATAACTTGACTTAACTTAAACTCTTGGACTTAATTATGAATTTATGACTTGTTTTGAACTTAATGTACCGTATGTTCTTGACCCTAAGTCTCCCATGTTCGGAGTAGTCAAATTTAAGTCTCCCTTGTTCAGAGCAGTGCCGAGTCTCCCTTGTTCGGAGCAGTCTTGATTGATAGTATATAATAGTTGTTATGATGTACTGTCCGTACAAACAGTACATTCGCATTTTTAGTCTCCGATTGGTTTGCCGTTCGCACTCCAATTTATACGTACCGTTCGTACGGCCTCCTTGTGTGGGGCAGTAGGTAGTATGGATAGCGCTATTAGAGGTCGGCCAGCCTCTCGTTCCCCTGTCTACGGAATGCATATTATTTACTTTTGGGGCATTGCCGCATACTTTATTATATACGAGGCATCATTATTATGTATTGTCTTTCTCAAAAGGTTTCTGTATTATCTAAAACCTGTGTACTCACAAACTATTTTCATAGTTGACCCGTTTTCTCATGCATTTCAAGGGATCGTTGATTAAGAAGTCTTTTGAATAAAGGAGTCGTCACGAGTCATCATTAGTCATTATGTAATGAAATGCTATCTTTTGAAAACTAAATTTATGTTTTAATTGCCGAGGTCAGCTTGAATGACATTGTAATGTTGTACGTTTCCTTAAATTTTAATTATGGTATTGTACTATATCTCTTTGGTTATGTATATTGAATGTGTCGCACCTCGCGTTTCCACCTTCGACGGGGTGTGACACAACCACCTGTGGAAGTCAATACTCTGGAAGAACTTACTGAATTGCTAGAAATTGAACCCTTGATGACCATACATCCACCCATTCAGCATATGCAAAAAGATAGTGCTGTTAGTGTTGAGCATGGCCAAAAAGATAGTCCGGTTAGTGTTAACCATAGCCACATAGGTAGTCCTGTTTCTGTTGACCATACCCAAAAAGATAGTCCGCTTAGTGTTGACCATAGCCAGAAAGGTAGTCCTGTTTCTGTGGACCATAGCCAAAAGGATAGTCCGGTTAGTGTGGACCATAGCCAAAAAGGTAGTCCTGTAGAGGTGTGTGAAACTGAACAAGTGTTTGGTCATCTAGATGAGGAAATACATACACCTATCGACCGTATGCAAAAAGGTAAATCNCAAAAAGATAGTCCGCTTAGTGTTGACCATAGCCAGAAAGGTAGTCCTGTTTCTGTGGACCATAGCCAAAAGGATAGTCCGGTTAGTGTGGACCATAGCCAAAAAGGTAGTCCTGTAGAGGTGTGTGAAACTGAACAAGTGTTTGGTCATCTAGATGAGGAAATACATACACCTATCGACCGTATGCAAAAAGGTAAATCTATAAACTTCTGTGCGACTGATGAAGAGTTAGGTGACGACAATGTCAGTGAAACAGATACTTCTGAGAGTGATGTCGAAGATATTCAGAACATTGACGATGAAAACATACTTGTTGATGAAGAAAATATTTTTGATGCGCCTGATGTTGATGTTGCTATGTTTAAATTGATTGACAGTCCACATGAACCCGCTATAGGTAGCTCTAGCCAGATACCAGATGATTTTTTTAAGAAAACTGAGATGACAGTCTTGGATGATGAAGAGTTTGCAAGTGGTGATGAGAATGAGATTGAGTTTGTAATTCGGAAGAAAAAGATGAGGGCATACAAGAAACAAAAGTTAACTGAGGCACAACAAGAACATGAAGAAGTAATGTTTTTCTGTGGTCAAAGTTTTATAACTGCGAAAGAAGTTAAAGATAAGATCAACCTGCATTCAATACAAACTCGGAGGAAATTGCAACTCGTTAAGAATGACAAACAAAGAATTAGGGCTAGGTGTGTCGGAACAATACCAGCATGTGGTACAAGTGGAGGTATTGGACTGGGAACAGTACCAAAGAGGAAAACTGGTCTGTTAACTAGAGGCCGCAGAAGGGATGTATATTTACGATCACAAAAGGAGGAACCAACAGATTGCCCATGGTTTTTGTATGTAGGAAAAGATACATATAAAGATGTATAGACTGTTAGAACTTTCCGGGATGAACACAAATGTTTGCAATCAAGAGACATTAAAGCTTGTGACTACAAGTTTCTCTTAAAGCAAATACTTGATCAAGTTCAAGTCAACCCAGATATTCCAATCAAGACTGTTCAAGATCAACTGACTAAACAGTTTGCAGTCCAAGTGTCTATGAAAAAGGCATTAAGGGCAAAGTGTCTATGAAAAAGGCATTAAGGGCAAAGAAAAAGGCAGAAATTGAGATTAGAGGTGATCATAAGTAGCAATATACCAATTTGAGGGACTATTTTGAAGAGTTGCAGAAAATAAATCCTGATACAACAGTTAGGATAAGTGTGCAAACTGCAACAGATCCATCAAGTCCAACGAGAGTGTTCAAGAGAATTTACGTTTGCTTAGGTGCTTTGAAGGAGGGCTACAAAGCTTGTCAGAGAGAGTTGCTGGGCTTAGATGGTGCATTTATGAGGGGTCCTTATCCTGGTCAGCTTCTTACAGCTGTTGGTATTGATAGCAACAATGGAATATACCCTTTAGCCTATGCTATTGTAGAAGCTGAAGACAAAGATTCATGGATTTGGTTTCTTGATTGTCTAGCGGATGATCTTGACTTGCAACCAAATTCACACTACACTTTTATCAGCGATAGACAAAAGGTGATGATATTGTAAAGTTGATTTTATTCTGTTATATAATTCATAAATGATACTTATATTAGAAATGAAATGACGTTCCTTTGTGCAGGGTATCATTCCAGCTTTAGCAATAGTATTTCCTAGTGCGGAACACAGATTCTGTTTGAGACACATCCATGAGAATATGAAATTGCAATGGAATTCTCAAGAATACAAGAAACATTTGTGGAGATGTGCAGCAGCAACAACCGTCCAACAATTTGAGGCAGCAATGCTTGCCTTCAAGAGTTTTAGCGAACCTGCACATGCTTGATTAAGTAAGCTACCACCAGCCCATTGGTCAAGGTCACATTTTTCAGGTACAAAACGAATCTGTGTTTCCTCAACATTGTTCAACATTGATTTATGCAATAGTAAAACATGTTCTATACATATGTAGGGAGAGCTCATTCTGACGTGTTACTTAATAACATGTGTGAAGTGTTTAATGGGAAACTACTGGGAGGTAGGCACCAACCCATCATTACTGCTTTAGAATATGTTAGAGAATATTGTATGCAGAGAATAGTGAATGTTGTGCATACAATTGACAAGTGTGCGGGACCGTTTACACCAAAGGCAACGCACATTTTAGACTTCAATAAGAAAGAGGCTTATAAGTACACCGTTTTAGGGATTGAATGAGATAACTATAAGGTTAGTGGATGGGGAGAAAATCATTTGGTAAATGTTAAAGCCAGGTCGTGTAGCTGTAGAAAATAGGAGCTTACAGGTATGCCATGTAAACATGCTATTGTAGCCAACCGGTATATGAGGTTAAATGGAATCGAAGTAGGATCTGTAGACTCGTGGGCTCATCCATGTTACTTGCTTAAGACATGGGAGGAAACATACAAACACCACGTCTCGCTCATCAGGGGTTATCACAGTTGGAAAAAGTCTACTGTGCCTACAACCATTCTTCCACCTAAGCATCATAAACCATTGGGTAGGCCAAGAAAGAAAAGAACTAGAGCTTTTAATGAAAATGATGATTTGTCACAGTCTAGTAGGAGTGTAGTTTGTGGTATTTGTGGCAATGCGGGCCACAACAAGAAAACATGTCTTGGTCAAGGAGGTGTTANCACCTAAGCATCATAAACCATTGGGTAGGCCAAGAAAGAAAAGAACTAGAGCTTTTAATGAAAATGATGATTTGTCACAGTCTAGTAGGAGTGTAGTTTGTGGTATTTGTGGCAATGCGGGCCACAACAAGAAAACATGTCTTGGTCAAGGAGGTGCTACAGGCAGTCAAGGCAGTACCCAGCAGTCTTAAAAAACAGGTTCATCCAAGCCAAAAGTTTCATCACAAAAGAAGAGAAAGGTTAAAGGTAGCAACTTTGAAGGAACTGAACAAGCTCAAAGTCAAAATGATGGTCAATCTCAAAGTCATGTGCCTGAAACCGGTGGTCATTCTGAAAGTCATATTCAAGCAAGTGTGGACCAGTCTCAATATGGAAGTCAAGTTAATGCTGCTTCTGGTGGGTCTCCAAATCATGGCTGGACTAGGAAGAAGATTATAGCCGCAAAAATGGCTTCGCCACAAAAAAAATGTTGGCTAAGTATTTCAAAGACAATGTTTTTCATCAAATATATATTTCTTAGACAATATTTTCAATGCTTTAACAATGTGTGTTTCTGAAGTATGTAGACTACTGAATTTTATGCATTTGGAAATATATCCATTTTGCATTATGTAAGAGATCATCTCATGTTACTGTGTGGGATTAATTGAGGTTTAACTGTCTCCATTTGCCATTTTTTCCCAGTTTCTACAAATTGTTGCAACTTCATACAGATACTTATAAGTGTTGACTTTAAGAAAGTCAATTACTACGAAACCAATAAAGGCAGGTATTACCATATTTATAGCCATATCCATGGACCAAAATTGATGAAGTCAAAGCTTTCTACAAGTCAACCTACACTAACCCCGCCTAAAGAAACTAAACAAACTACTGTACATTCGAACTACTTGCTAGAAAGCTTTGCAAAACACAAAAGACATGTCTTTTTACAGACACTACATACACCATATGCAAACTAAAACGATGAGTATCCAGGAGACTACACACAAGTTCCTCATATGGCAAAGTTTCTCCTTCTCAAGAAGGAGCTGAGCTACGGCTGCTTGGTGAGCAGCCTCTAGCTCGATTGCCCTATCTCAGGCGTTGGCGGCCTCCAATGTCTCAGCCATGAGGCCAGCTTCGCATTCTTGTAATGCCGCTTCGTTACAGTGAAGGTGCCTCCTCAAGTAGAGGATCACCTCCTTTGCTCTTCATTGCATTGGTGGATCGTACCACCCATTGAAGGGACATGCGGATCCCTAAAAATCAAAAATCAAGACATTGACGCTTAAACCAGTAACTTGAAAATAAACTTAAAAAACAACCATTAGGCATAAACCATGATTAAACTAAACGTCACATTTTAACTTAAAGCAACCCAACCATGAACGCACCTCAACCGGACAATCATAAAACTGCCTTCCTGGATTCACATTGTTCCAACAGGTCCTTAAGACCGCCCACCTTCCACAACCGCATTGCGCCGTTGGTAATATTTGATCGGATAGTTTAGGGATGAGTTTTGATGATAGAGATGAGAGTTTAGGGATGAGTGGTGAGGATAATTTTCCTTTTATTAACTCCAAATTACTGTAGCAGCTGCAGAAACCGTGTGCTACAGTTGCTACACGGTAATTAAGAAAAGACTATCATGCCCTTGCACTAAAGGTAGATTGTAACGGAATGCAACGGCGTTGATAGACGGAAAACGGGTCAAAGGATGCCTTCGGCCTAAAAAAACTTGAGGAGGAACGCACGACGACGATTTTTCAGACTTAGGGTGCATGACGATGTTTTTGGACAAGTTTAGGGACCAACGGTGTATTTTTGTCTAAAACTTATATTTCAACATTTTGTTTATTTTCTCACATAAAAATTTAAACAATGTTGCATTAATGAAATACTTGCCTTAACAATGTCCTATCGAAAATTTTAAAAATATGCATGACAACTTTTGAGAGATTTTTTTAGATGTAGTTTCTTAAAAAAAGAAGAGATTTTTATATTATTATTATTATTATTATTATTTTTAAATCAATCCCAACATTAATAATTTCTAAAATTCATCCACAATCTTTGTTATATTAAAACTTCTTTTTATTATTATGCTACTTAATAGTTAATAGTTCATAGTTGATGAAAAAAATGATACAAAAATATTGATGCTATTGTTGAACAAGTTTGAAACCAAAATAATGGTATAATTGTTTTTATTATTATTATTATTATTATTATTATTATTATTATTATTATTATTATTATTATTATTTTGTCTTAATCATCTATATTTATTTTCTTTTCGTATTTTACAGATTCATCTCATTCTTTCTCCAATCCGGCTCTTAATAATCCCGATCCGTATTTTAATCCGAATATCGCAACTATAACTATTTGTCGTTATAAAATTTCGTTGTTATATACACGGGTACTCGTCTAGCATTCTTAAATAACAACATTTGTACCACTTAAACTGTGTGTTATAGTTTGTTTCTCAAGTGTTTTTAGGAAATCTCATATCTAAACATACTTGTTTTACATATTAAGAGAGTTGAGTTGTTTAATGAAAACCATTTATTTCAATACTCTGGGTCTAACATTTCAAAAAAGGGAAAAACTAAGAGGAGGTTATATGTAACTTAGATAAACCACCGTCTTAATATTCATAAATATTGCCATGAGCACCAAAGTTGCATACGTAAAGCCCTACGACCTAAAATTCAAACAATTTTACTGGTGAGACAATATTTGCTTGCTTGGAAATCGTTTAGTAGCTACTACTTGATTATTGGGTTGTTCTTAATTTCTGATTCTGTTTCGATGCTCGATCTTAACTAAATAATACGGAACCAAACAAACTAACAGGGTTTAAGACGAGCCCATGCTTTTCTTGGTGTTTTGAAACAACTAATAAGCATTTTTTTTTTTCTCGTTAAATAAAAAAAACATTCTTGTAGGGTGGGCATAGTATGCCATTGATTCACGCGTCAAGCTTATTACTTGTTAGCGCGTGGTCGATAGATATTTGTGTTGGTTTATTGAACCAGACAACCAAAAGAAATTTCTGGCTTTTTGTGAGTGCGTCGTGTTTTTTGATATATTTGTGTTTAAGTCGGATACGATTTTGCGATGAGTTGGCGTTAATTGCTACATAGGTTTAGTGGTTTATTTGGTGGTGTGAGTATGTGACGTTGATGTGACACCCAACCACACCCCTATAACATCTAGCCTGTGCACCCCTATAACATCTAGCCTCAGCTCATGAGGTTTGATATAGCAACAACTTAGGCTTTCAAACATTATATTCTCTTTAACTTTTGTTTATTTAATTTTCTCTTAATTATTTACAGTTACCTTTTAGTTGTTGTTTGAATATCATTATTGACTATTATTTATTTTGGTTAAAGTTTGAGCATTGATCTACAATGGCGCCTGCAGCGTTGACGGACCCTCGGCTATTATCTGCTCAAGTTGTATGTTTAAACTTGCTTTATGTTGTGCTATTAAAATACTAATAATAAATTAATAATTATTATCATTATCATTATCATAATGTGAATGTATTCTCCAAAAGTTTAGATCGGCGGAGAAACCCTAACTCCGTACACTTTTTATAGTCGACTAACCCTTCCTCAAGGATTAGCCCCAAACAATGTTTAGTTGTTTTTTGTGAACCGGGAGAGTTGGGATTATCATTATGTGAATGTATTATATGTAGTTACATAAGTTTGATTGATGCTTCATAGAATTAATGTTGTATGGCGATATCTCAATAAGCAGGTTGGGAAGGCTTTTGTTCGGCATTATTATGATTTGTTACACAAGTCACCGGGGTTAGCTTATCATTACTATAAGGATACCAGTCAACTTGGTCGCCCAGAGGATGATGGTTCTTTTAGCATCACTACTACCATGGACGTATGATCTATGCCAATATTTTCTAATAATAATTTTGCGAACATTTTATGTCTTAGTTTTTAAATATTGGTACTTACATAAATGCAGGCGATTAATGCTAAAATACGGTCGCTAAACTATGGTGACTTGAAGTTTGAGATCAAATCTTTTGATGCACAAACATCATTAAACTATGGAGTCACTCTTCTAGTCATTGGATGCATGACTGGAAAGGATAATATAGTGAGAGATTTTAGTCGATCGTTCTTCCTTGCACCTCAAGAAAGTGGATACTTCGTGCTTAATGACATGTTCCGTTACACTGACAACGTTACATGTGGGCCAGGTTATTGAAAAATATACAGATTTTTATGTGACTAAACAAGATACAAATTTGGAAATTCTATTAGTTCTTTGCTCATCTATTTTATTTTTGATATGTAGAACCCGAAGTTGTTGCAACGCCGGCGAATAATGTTCCCGAGCAAAGTACTCTATTGACAAAGGAATCTCAAACACAAATGGTTGCTTCCGAGGTTAGAATAATAATCTAGTTTTTCAGCTTAATAACTATATTTAGGAGGTTATATGCTTTCAATATACCATTTGGATAACTTTTCTAACCCATTTAACATGTTTCATTTTTAGCAAATTTGTATTGGACCTATAGAAAAGAATCAAAATCTGTCTATATGCAAGTAAATATGCCTAAATTGTCATGTCTATTGAATTCTAAGCTCAACTAGTTCTTGTTACATAGATAGAGTCATATATTAATTGCATTTTTGTATCTATAAGGTTTATTAGTTGTCACATGCATGCAACTTTAGAGGATGGATTGCTTATGAGCTTTTTAAACCAGACAAACATTTTTTTGAGTTTGGAGTTAGCTGTTTTATCTATTTATTTATTTTGGAGTAAGTAAATACACTACTATAAAATAAGCAATTGCAAACACCCCTTTAAATAGTTAAATGTCACATATTTCTTGTTACTGAAACTGAAGTACGACGCGTGTGACTTTTGGATTGCAGTTTCATGACGAGCCACTGGATCTTGAAGAACACCCCGGTGGAGAAGCTGTCCTCATTGAAGCTACACGCAATTCTTTTCCTCTATTTACTCTTTAATTTGCAACAATTACCAATTCAGACCCAGCTCGAACCATTTATCCAAACCCAACATTTTATTTTTTTTTATTTTGTAAATGTAAAAAGGATTTTAACATTAACCTTTTTTAAAAGTCAATGTTTTGCAATCGTTAAAGTAATTCATGAAATTATACATACCAAATTCTATATATTTTTTGTTTTCAAGGGAAAGACGCCGAAGAATTTGAAGATGCAACATATGGAACAAATGCAAGGAATTATATAGAGAGGTTTAAGGCTTTGATGTCCCCGAAAAGCTCGTTTGGGCTGTTCCGGTAGCTGCTGTCTATGCAGCTGTTGGTTCGTTTTGGTTATTAAACGTTTCAATAGGATTCTTGGCCTTAAATCCGGCTTCCAACTTGAATTGGATTTATGAAAATAAATTTTCAATTATAGATACATGATACCCATTTGGTATCCTTTTGCTTACATAACATTTGCATTTCTTTATGCGAAATAATTAGGAGGACTAAAATTATGACTAATGTTATGCCTAAAACTGTGTGCATGACAGTAGTTTATTGGTTTGTGACGAAGTTGGTCCTTCTGCTACAACGAAACATAATAGCGCCACATATGTTTAGACATACTATTAGTCTTCAAATCATTTTTCATTCTTTCTTACACAAGAAATAGTATGTTTTTGGGAATGAAAAAATGAAGTTTATAGTAAACTTTTGATTAAAACTTATTTCACCAGGTGACTCATACAAGCAATTCATAGTGCACAAGCAGCATTCTGTATAATGTGAATTTACTGCATTGCTTATCAAGTACAGTATTGTTTATCGTGCATATGACATTTAGGTTATACAAATATGTCACTAAACTTTTCAAAAAAGTGCGTCTAAGTTAGCGAACTTTCATTTAGTAATTACTGAGCTTATAATAATTATAAGGTAACGAACTTTTATTTGTCCATATTTTCAGGGTGATTGAAAGCATACTTTTGGATAGTTAAGTAGCATATATGTCGTGTTTTTACAAATTTAGAGATGCATATATTTTTATAAGTTAAGTGACCCCAAAATGTTATGTTCCATAAGTTCAGTAACCTAAATGAATAAAATGAAAGTTCGTTACTTTAGACGCATTTTTTGAAAAAGTTTAGCAATATTTGTATATTAACCTTATACATTACTCGACAAACTACGAAACTATCTGTCATCGAACTACCCATTAGCATTAGTATTAATTAATTAACATTAACACTAGCCAATATATTACTTCTTTGACAATGTATCGTATGAGATCTTTATCATTGATATTATTATATAACGAATACATACTTTAAAGATTTATACATAATCTTAACCCAAGTATCCCGTAATTAGTCATAACTAAAACTTTTGTTGATCCGTCAAGCTATAACGATCACTCTTCATTCTTGTATCCCATTGGCGATAACACTAATTAACAAACATTGAAACATATGCTAGATTCATGTTTTGATAAGCAAATGCGATGCTGCAGTACTTGTATCAGATCTTAACAGATTAGGATTCATGAATTAAAAACCCAAGTTTGTGTGTGACATACTTGGTATATAAGACTTTAACAGATTAGAACGCACCAAAAGATATAAAAATGAAAGAAAACAGAATAAAATTGCTAGAGATTATAAGAAGTAA
The DNA here is from genome assembly GCA_014162995.1 of Artemisia annua. Classification (NCBI taxonomy): domain Eukaryota; kingdom Viridiplantae; phylum Streptophyta; class Magnoliopsida; order Asterales; family Asteraceae; genus Artemisia; species Artemisia annua. The sequence continues at coordinate 76,921 of LBNU01022250.1, read as the reverse complement.
AAAGTACTACTTGCATTTCCCCAATCCATGCATTTAAAATAATAACTGACAGATACTAAATGTCATCCTAAAAAAACCATCCTAAAATATCCGACTCAAACTGTCTAAGTAGACTTAAATCTACTTCTTCTATCTTGGGACCTGCATCAGTACTACTACCAGTAGCCGGACCATCACCACCCATTCCACCCATAAGGTACACTGCCAGACCCTTGCTACATCTTGGCTATTATTGGGTTACAAACACCCTTCAAATTCCTCGGCCTCCGCAAGCTGATTGGATTCCAACCAGGATAGCCTCATCAGCCGCATCCTCCACTATCTTCTTATCATCAGCAGACAGCTGAGATGTCGCCTTGTCAGCCTTAATGGTGTTCCTCATGGTGTATGCATAGTTTTCAAGTGCATTTTTTGCCTCCACTTTCTTCTTATGCTCCTTGTCTTCTGCCTTATATTTATCTGCTTCTTGCACCATCTTCTCAATCTTGTCCTTTGTTATTAATTTGTGGGACACCACGACGCGCAGGTGGAATTCCAGACTGCTCAAACTTGCCTAACAAGTTGTTATCTTTTGTTGTTTCTCTCTCGCCTTAAAAAACTTGAATAAAAACACCAGGTTGATTGTCGATAAGAATAAGTTGAGAAAGTTTGTCCCTTTTTACAGGCCATCATGGTGTTCCTTGGAATCAGTGTAGTCATGACTCCACCAGCAGTCTCCAAACCGAGAGACAATGGAGTGACATCCAATAGCAAAAGGTGTTGAACCTTCTGGTTACCTTCACCGGTTAATATAGCATTATAGCAACTTGAACAGCAGCACCATAAGCAACAGCTTCATCGGGGTTGATGCTTTTGCAAAGCTCCTTCCCGTCAAAGAAATCTTATAACAGTTTTGTACCTTTGGAATTCGGGTTGATTCACCTACAAGAACGACATAGTGAACAGAGCTTTTTTCCATCTTAGCATCTCTCATATACTTCTCCACAGGCTCCTCAGGGGCGGACCTAGGATTTTCGGGAGGGTGTTGCACAATTTTTTTTTGTAAAGATCTTGCACAAATATCTTTTATCACAAGTACTAAATTTTGAACCATAAAGAAGTTACGGGCTAAAATGAAGTAGCAAAAAAGTATTATCGGGATACGTTGCACGTATCCAAAAATGACACTTTTGGGTAAAAAAAAAAAAAAAAAAAAAAAAAAAAAAAAAAAAAAAAAAAAAAAAAAAAAAAAAAAANATCAATCTTGATTGTTGTTCGGCTGTAGAAGAAAGAGTCCTCTTTGCTCTCTCACATATGGTTCTTAATTGTCTAAGGGCTCTCGGGTTTCCACTGATGTCTTTCTTGTTTTTCCTTTTGAATTCCTGAACAAAGTGATTCACAATCCTATTGTCAAAGTCCTCACCACCCACGTGAGTATCACCAGCAGTCACCTTAATTTCAAATATACCTTCTTCAATGACGAGAAGTGAAACATTTAAAGTACCACCACCAAGGTCAAAGATAAGAGCATTCTTCTCTCTAATAGAGGATGCCTTTTTGTCAAGACCGTATGCAATTGCTGCAGTTGTAGGTGTTACATGATTGAAACCCTGTAGGTTATGATTTATTATTGATCACCATTTATAATGGTGTAAACCCTAATGCTCAAACCCACAAACCGGGCTTGGGCCTAATTATCCACTAATACTCCCCAGCAGTTCGAGCGGCGAAAACTCGAACTGGAGTAGTAAACTAGGAAAGCAAAATAAAAACAATAAACGAAAATAAAACGGGATAACCCAAAGTATCTCCTATTCTATTTTTTTCGGATAACCAAACTATCCGAAGGATAAACCAAAGTATCCTAAACAGTCGTCTCGGGAATAAGAACCCTAGATTCGACACCAACAAAAGTCATCTCTGGAATAAGAACCCTAGATTTGACACCAATAAAAATCGTCTCGGGAATTAATACCCTGGATTCGATATAAAACAAAAACGAACAATTAAATAAAAAAGCTCGTGAACTCGCTATTCTCTGTGATGTGAATGTGTCGATGATCATCTTCTCTGATCACTAAGAAAACAACCGAGAAATCTTTCCTCTTGATGATCCACGTATGCTAAACGGTTCGAATAAAACAAAAGGGTTGACTAAAATATTCAAACAATGATCAAACAGAATACTTGTGTTATTAAATTGAATGGGTGGGGTGGGCTTGATTATAATACTCAAACAATGAATAAAATAACATGCTGTTTGTGGGGAGATTTAGACGAAATAGAAAGAAAAAACAATATATAATGATTAGGGTTTGACGGGGTGGCCTAGGGTGGAGGTGGCTCAACATAGCCACCTAGGTTTGAGGATCAGACCCACTCCGATACCATGTTAGAACATTAAAACCGCGTGGGTATAACTTTATTAATCATCAACTATTTATAGAGTACATATGAGAAGAACGACCCTAACCCCACACCGGGCTTGGGCCATATTTATCATCTAATAGTAGGCTCATTGATAATACCAAGTACGTTAAAACCAGGAATTGCACCAGCTTCTTTTGTAGCCTGACGTTAGGAGTCATTGAAGTTTGCAGGGACAGTTACAACTTACGACAATAACCACATTGTCTCGCATTTCGTTTTTCCTTGTTTATGCCCACTGAAATGTAGGGGATCTCTTAAAAGTTTAAAATCACAATCATTAATACAAATAGTGAAGGGGGTTTTTAACTGGATAAGTATCCTATAACGTTGTTATCAAATGATAGGTCATGTCGTGTGTATTGTGAGAGGAGAAAATACAAGTGGGTCCATAATTTTAATTAGAAGATAAACATTTATCCATTTAACTTGTTTTTTTTTTTGGTAAAAGGGTTAAATTCACCCCGGTAAAATATCCATTTAACTTGTTCATAATTCGTAAATATGATATGTCATGTTGAAACCAACTCTAGAGGATCTGAATCATTTTTAACTTATGCCATGCTTTATCACTTCATAAATACAATTAATGAACTCAAATTACAGTCTAATTGGATTAGAAATATCTTTAGCAGTATTTTAGTGTTGGACTTAATTGCATAAATCTTGTTGGACAAAGTAATAAACGCAAAGCTAAAGGGCTGAATATGTTAGATCGATAGTTAATAACCGACAAGTGGTTATAGTTAGTTATAAGTTAGTTCTGTTAGTTAGTTATTCGGTTATACCCTTTATGAAGGGACACAATGGTTCGCATGGAACATTATATATACGCAGCATATGTATTGTTGTAAAGGTGTGTCTAAAATAACAATGTAACCGATATTATGTTGTTAATAATAAAGAATCAAATTCTTGTCAATCTTGTGTGTGTATATGAATTCGATCCTGGAAATGCACAAACCTGTGCTACAGTGGTATCAGAGCGAAGGGATCCAAGATTACAAGAAGTTTGATTTAATTTTTGATCAGAAAGATTAAAAGACACCACGCTGGTCACGGTGGTGCACAACCGAAATTACCAGCGGAAGTTGTAAACGTGGAAACAACTTCAATCAACTCTTGAAGGAGAAGAGGAACACGTTTAAACGGTTGAAGGAATATACGGCCAAGACAAACACTAAACGTTTTTGGTGGAAGAACTTTTGTGGGTGACTGCCTGTGAAGTGCGACACAAAAGGAACAAAAAAGAAAACAACGCTTCGTTGATAAGAAGCGTGATACCGAGAAAGATCTAGCAAACTTTTATTGGGGACTGCTGTAGAATAGCGACACAGAAGGAAAAGAAAAATAAACAACGCTCGTGTTAGCAGCATGAGACCGAGAAAAAAAAGAGGGCTCTTTGGGCTTCTTTGGGCAAGATCAAGAAAGACTTTGTTGGGAGCGGCGTTTGAAGACCGACACAAAGGAAGAAAGACTTTTGTTGGGAGCGGCATTTGAAGACCGACATAAAAGAACGCAGGAATATCTACTGTGGAAGACATTGATCTTGACGAAGACGCGGAGAAGAGCATGAAGACTCGAAGAACAAGACTTAAACAATTAGGGGGGAAGTGTTGGACGTTAATTGCATAAGTCTTGTTGGACAAAGTAATAAACGCAAAGCTAAAGGGCTGAATATGTTAGATCGATAGTTAATAACCGACAGTTAGTTATAAGTTAGTTATGTTAGTTAGTTATTCGGTTATACCCTTTATGAAGGGACACAATGGTTCGCATGGAACCTTATATATACGCATCATATGTATTGTTGTAAAGGTATATCTAAAATAACAATATAACCGATATTATGTTGTTAATAATAAAGAATCAAATTCTTGTCAATCTTGTGTGTGTATATGAATTCCATCCTGGAAATGCACAAACCTGTGCTACATTTAGGTATGTACTCTCTCCGTCCCAAAATTATTGTCCAGTTTGAATTTTCAAAGTCAAACTGGTTCAACTTTGACTATAAATATATATTTTTTAGTGTATAATACTTGATGAAAATTTATACCGTTGAAAAGTACACTTAAAACCCAATTCATTTATATATTTTGCATCAAATATTATATAACACCCACAAAAATATTTAAGGTCAAAGTTGAAGAAGAAAGACTAAAAAAGTCAATACTGGACAATAATTTTGGGACGGAGGGAGTATATCATTTCCTATTTTACAAGATGTCGAAAACTAACTTACTTTTTAAAATTTAGTAAGAATAGACATATAGATATTTGAAAGATCTAATTTACAGTTAAATTAAGAAAACTTTGCATAAAAGTTCTTGGCATGCTATTTAATTACTTGCCATATTATTGCTTATAAAACTGATTTTATAAACAGGGCGATACACGTACAATCAATAACGATATTCTTAAGCTCATACTTTTTTTTGGTCACCTCTGGTTTAGGTGTTGTCATCAATCTATAATGGCACCAGCTTTATCTGCTCAATCTGTATGTTTAAACTTACTTTACGATGTGCTATCACTATTTTTTGATGATATTGTTTGTACTTATTTGGGTTTAATATATATGTTTCTATGATTGTTTTGGTAATAAGCAGGTTGGCGAGGCTTTTGTTAATATGTATTATCAAGTGTTGCAAGATTCACCTGAGCGACTTCATCGATGCTATAGGGATAACAGTACACTTGGTCGCCCTGAGGCTAGTGGCTCTTTGAGCAATACAACTACAATCAATGTCCGGTCTCTCTCGTTCTTTTTATACGGATATTATTTGTATACTTAAGAGATCAAAAGTAAAAGAAAACAGTACAACTACGAATTGTATATGCAAATAGTGTTAACAATGATCGAGTTTGTAGTTTTCACCAAACCACGATGTATGTACTTCACTCTAGTTTTTACGTGTGGTCTTAGTGTTGGTTTTGACATAAATGCAGGGAATCAAGGCTAAAATACAATCGCATAACTATGGTGACTATAAGTTTGAGATCAAATCAGTTGACGCACAAGAATCGTTAGAAGGTGCAGTCAAAGTTATAGTCATTGGATATCTGACTGGAAAAGATAACATCTCGAAAATTTTTATACAATCTTTTTTACTTGCACCTTTTGATAATGGCTACTTTGTACGAAACGACATGTTTCGTTACATTGAGAGTAATATTAATCATCATGAACAAGACCATGCTCCAAAAACGCAAGGTGACCGACAAATATACATATTTACTTATTTAGATGCGATTGAAGTGTGAAACAAATGTGGGAATTGTATTCGTTTTTGTATTGTCATCTATTCTATATTTATTTGCAGTCATAGCAAATGTTGCAGTGCTGGAGAATTATCTTTCCAAGCAAGCTGATGTAACGCAAGAAAAATCTCCAGCAGAAAACATCTTTGAGGTAATTAACAACAATCATTAATTATATTACGGAGTAATTACTTACTATCTATGAGGTTTTATGCTAAAAATTTCAATATGGCCGAATTTTTATAACTAATTGGAAATATTTGGAATTGCTCTCTTTTTAGCTATTTACACATAACATAACCGAAATTGGCTTTTTTTAAAGTAATTTTATTAAGCTTGACCAGTTCTTGACTTCTTGTCACATTTGGACTATATATACCATTACTTTGGTGATTTATAGTCAGCTGATGCAGAATGCGAAAACGAATTTTGATAAACCATAATCTAAGGGTTGATAAACGAGCCGCACCTCAATGGAATAAAACCCCAAGAGATAACTCTTAATATTCCAATTTATTGATCAAACAAAGATGAAAATTACAAACCCAAAGCCCTATATTTATAAGGAAAAATAGATTCGGGAGAAAATTATCTTTCTTCCCAAGCATAAACAAACTAAAAAACTAATTTAAAACATCCCTAAACAACAATTATCTCTAAAAATGGATTAAATAAAAGAAAATGAAAAAACTCATATTTAGTGAGGTGAACCGATTGAACTGGGCTTTAACCAGTTCACTTAACATTCTGCGTAGGAAATACCTTAGGTGAATCGATTGAACTGTTTTTCAACCGGTTCACTTAAACTTCTGTCTTCACCATTATGTCTCATAAACACCTCGTAAGCTCATCTACCTTATCTTGTTCTCATCCTCAATCTTGTCCTTGTCAACCGAATAGATTGTTGTATAGAGTCATCTATTATTTACCTATAACAAACCAAAATCGGCCTTTTTTTAAGTAAATATATTAAGCTTCACTAGTTCTTGACTTCTTGTCACATTGAACTATATCGTTATTTTGGTTATTTATAGTCAACGGGATAGATTGTTGTATAGAGTCATCATCTATTTTTTTGAACTTTATGGTTTATAATTAAATGCCAAATCTTCTTGTTATTAAAACTTCAAAATACATTTTGCTTATGCATTGTCACTGTAACAGTTCTGTGATGTGCCATCGGAATGGGAAGAACACCCAGGTGGAGATGCTGCCCTCATAGATGCTACGGGTAACTCTTGCTTCTGTATTTGATTAAAATAGAAACTATTACAAATCTTTAATTATTCTTGCTGTATATGGAAGCATGAGTGAGCGGCTTTGATAACGGGTCAAAACGGACACGGGTCAAACGGGGTTTTGGGTTGGTCTACTAAGCAAGTAACTTTCTATCTTTTGTGTTTTTTAGGGGACGAGGTCACATATGACAGCGAAGACGGCACACAAAGCACAAATGCTAAGAATTTTAAAGAGAGATTTAACTTATTCATGCAGAATCCTCAGGCATCCCTCAAACAGCTCGTTTGGCCGGTTCTGGTAGAAGATGTCGGCATATCTATGGTTTCATTTTGGGCATTTTGGATCACAACACATGCTTAAAATTTTGAGTGTTTTCTTGAACCTGTCATTTCAGTAAAATACATGCAACCCATTTGGTTTGGTTTTGGTTGTTTGTCATTTTTAGTTTCGTTTATTACAAAAGAAAATATATACATTTGATCGACAATGATTGACAAATGTAAAAATGCAAAAGGTCTAAGGTATACATAACATCTCTTTACTAGGTAAATCGTTCAGTGTAGCAGGAAGATCATTTAGACTGGCAGAGTTTAGGTATTGGCCCAAATAGTCATCGAGCTCAAGTCAAATGATTTATGCGTGTTTCTAACTTACGATTTGTGTCTTTAAATATCTGTTAAATACATATTTTCTGCGCAAACATAAACTTCAGCTAGCGGACAGCCATCAACAATTCAACATTGGACAAACCATCTACAACAGATACTAACGGTTATTCATGATCAAAAAAGTTATATTCATAGCCAAAGTTATATGAGTAAATACAAAAAGGCCCTAGTCTAGTTTTTATGCGTAGCTGTAGTGTCACTGGCTCCTCGAAAGTCTGGTCCGCATTATTGGATATCTCATCAACAATGATTGAATTGAAAGAAAAAAAAAAAAATAGCTTTTTATGTTTTTCAACTTTTGTTGAATCGGGTTCTATCAATATATTTTTATGTTTTTCGCAAAAAAAAATAAAAATAAAAAAATACAATATAGCCAATTAATGAATTGAATTGAATTGAAAAGGCTACTTAACTGTAAATGGCATCCATGATAAGTGGAATATTATCTCTAGCAGGGTAGTACAGCCACAGTTAAAAGACACTGGTCATCATTGAACATACGCCCGGCCACGACATTATTTGGATTAGCCTGTAATAAAAACAAAAAGAAAATGTTTGGATCAATCGACAGCAACAAAAAGAAAGTTGTACATGCATAAAAAGAAAAGGGAAAAGAGGTTACATTTAATTTTTTGGTACAATAGAGTTTAATAGCGTCAGCTTGTTCGTTATACCTACGTGATTTGGTGCTTTGCATCCAGTTACCATTGTCCATACAGATCATTGTAGCCTTCAGATTAGACAAACTTTACAAAAAAGCCTAGTAAAAGGGTATTCAAAGAAACTTGAAAAAAAGAAATCGAGCTACTCCGTAATTCGATCTGGAACTGCAAAAACTAAAAATGTTGAAAGCTCAGCTTTTACATTATCATGGTCATTTTCAGGTGTTCCTACTACAATGTATCATGCGAGTGATTGTTTTTGTGTTGGGGTGTAGATCTTTAAACCATCATTTGATATTGGTACTTATCGTTCTTCCTTGCAACTTACGTCCATGGATACTTAATTTGTGTACGTTAAATGACATGTTTCATGACTTTGGGAATAATATTAATCCTTATGAACAAGACCAGGCTCCCATTAAGCAATGTGAGTAAAAACTATACTTATCTAGATGTGGTTCAAGTGTGACATGCAATTAGAAAGTATACGTATAAGTTCTTAATTTCTCTCGTGTATATTATTTTGATCTGTAGCACCTGAAAATGTAGCGAAGAATCCGAGCAAGTGAGGTGATGTATTTGACAGATGAATTTCAAGCAGAAAAGGTTGTTTCCTAGGTAACAATAAGACTTTTAACAGTTTAAATGATATATTTGGATGAATTTCAAGTTTCAACTTTTGACCATTAATTATAAATGCTACCCTCTTAGCTTTTTTCTTCTACCCAATAAATATACAAACACCAAACAACGATTCTTAGAGACACCCGAACACTCCCACAATCACAATGACGGACCGGGACTAAATAGACTAGGTATTATAGTCGGAAAACCAAAAAAACAGCTAGAACACACCCAACAAGGCGCGATTTAAAAATAAAACCAATCACAACACCGCCTCCCGAAGCAACTTGAGGTCTTCAGAAGTCCTCAGCATCGGGGACCCAATCTACATGATGGTGATCAAATGATGTCTAAATGTATAATCTCAATATATACAAGTTTGTTTACTTTATAGAGTAAACTACATTTTTGGTCCTTGTGGTTGTATCAAAATCTCACTTTTGGTCCAAAATTCAAAAAACGTTCAAAAACAGTCCAAAAGTCCACGTGGACTTCACTTTTAGTCCAATTTTCATGCCTAGTCAGCATTAGTCGTTAAGTACGTTGCACCGTTAGTCCTTTAACCTAACGCTCGTTAAGTCAGTTGCACCGTTAGTCCTTGATCGTTAAGTCAGTTTGCAAATTTAATCCTTGCTCGTTAAAAAAAAAATCCAAAAAAAAATTCTAAAAAAAATTTTTGACAGAAAATTTTTTTTTCCAAAAAAAAAATTTTGAAAAAAAATTCTAATAAAAATTTTTCTTAAAAAAATTCTAATAAAAATTTTTCTTAAAAATTTGAAAAAAAATTTTCTAATATGTATATACATTTTAATTTTAGTGTCAAACCGGGACAATCGTCAAAAAAAAATTAGAAATTTTTTTCGAATTTTTTAAGAAAAAATTTTATTAGAAATTTTTTTTTTGATTTTTTTTTTTTTGGGAAGAAAAAATTGCGTCAAAAAAATTTTTTTTTTATAAATTTTTTCGAATTTTTAAGAAAAATTTTTATTAGAAATTTGTTTTTCGATTTTTTTTTTTTTTGGAAAAAAAAATTTTCATCAAATTTTTTTTTTTATAAATTTTTTCGAATTTTTTAACAAAAATTTTTTTTTAGAAATTTTTTTTCGAATTTTTTTTTTTTTTTGGAAAAAAAAATTTCATCAATTTTTTTTTTTTTTATAAATTTTTTCGAATTTTTTAACAAAAATTTTTTTTTAGAAATTTTTTTTCGAATTTTTTTTTTTTTTTGGAAAAAAAAATTTCATCAATTTTTTTTTTTTTTATAAATTTTTTCGAATTTTTTAACAAAAATTTTTATTAGAAAATTTTTTTTCGAATTTTTTTTTCGTCAAAATTTTTTTTTTATAAATTTTTTAAGAAAAAAATTTATTAGAAATTTTTTTGGAAATTTTTTTATTAGAAATTATTTTTTTTTGTTTTTTTTTTTTAACGAGCAAGGACTAAATTTGGAAACTGACTTAACGAGCAAGGACTAACGGTGCAACTGACTTAACGAGCCTTAGGTTAAAGGACTAACGGTGCAACGTACTTAACGACTAATGCTGACTAGGCATGAAAATTGGACTAAAAGTGAAGTCCACGTGGACTTTTGGACTGTTTTTGAACGTTTTTTGAATTTTGGACCAAAAGTGAGATTTTGATACAACCACAAGGACCAAAAATGTAGTTTACTCTACTTTATATTTGTAGACTTGAATCATATTAATATAAGGATGTCTATTGAGTGTTAAGGCAAACTTATACACCAAATTCACACCTATAAATAAAGTGGTTTTTGTTGTGTTAAATTGATTAAACTAGTGGCCCACTTATACCAAACTTACAAGGGTTATGAGTTATGACAAAGATGGATAATATTGAATAGGATAAAGATAAGAAGATATACATGACATAAAAACTATTTTCATGACTCATATGTCACCTTTTTTAGTCACAATATTAATCTTACCAACAACTTCACAAGGATGTTTGTTAGGAATAATAAGTACTAGTGACTAAATATTATAAGTTTATAACCACTTCAAAACATATCTACCAAAATGAGTTTAGCTTCATTGACTATGCATGGAGTCCAATATTAGAGTGGATATAAAGAGTAAAGTTCTCAAAATACCTCTTCTAATTGCCCCAAAAAAAAACCCAATGACAGGGTAAATCACAGTTTTGCTACTAGCCCCTTCAAAACATTTGATAACCAAAAACCCAAAACAGGAAACAATTCCAAAAAAAAAAAAAAAAGATAAAAAGACAGGAGCTTAAACAAGTATGAATTCCTCAACTAGAGCTTAACTCTACTTAGAAAATTGAGAAAAGCACTTGAGCTTTGAACCAGCTTGGTTATCCAAAAACCACACCAGTTTCCCTACAGCTGGCTCAATCATCCTAGCTGGCAAAACCGGGCACTCAGGTTCCACGTCATCTATCACCAGACGGGCAGCTTCCGCTTTTCCTATACCTGTCACGACCACTGCCACATTCGCTGCAGAGTTGATAACAGGCAATGTTAATGTGATTCTTTCGGGTGGTGGTTTAGGGGATGTGGTGATGAATGTCACCCATTCATTCTTTTCTTCAAGAACTGAATGGTTAGGGAACAAAGATGCCACGTGACCATCTGGCCCCATCCCTAGTAGGATTAGATCAAATTTTGGGCAGTCGCTGACATCAGAAACATTAACCACACGGGTTCTGACTAACTGTCTGATCACAAACTCGTACTCATTTGCAGCTTCTTCTGCTGTTAGAGAATCATTGATGGAATGTACATGGCTTGGAACAATAGGCAACTGCAAAAAGAATAGGCATACTTAGTATATAACATAAAACAAGCTAGTGAGAGATGGGATCACCAGTCAAATGGGTTTGGGTTAAAACAGGCATTCGTCAAAGGATAACTTTAATACAGATTAAAACGCATTTTGGTCACTAGGGTAACTTTTATGTGGGTGAAACCTGTTGTTGTATAGGTTATGGGACAAACAGGTTTGGGTCGATAGGGTCATTGTATACTTCAAAACGAATTTTAGATACATGGGTAACTTTTTTCCACGGGGCAAAGCGGGTTGGGTTGGACCAAAAATCCCTTTTAGTTCAATTTCTTTTAATATCGGATTACGAAGATTAGGCTTCGGGTGACTTTCAACCCGTTCAACCCATGTAACCCGTTTTCTTTTTATCTTATCTTTTTTTCATTTTACCCGTTTGACCCATAAATCAGTAAAGATTGTCATGTCTATCATAAGTCAAGGCGGTCCACATATTGTATACAAAAAGCCAAACAAATCACAAATCAAATACGGAACAGATGTAAAGGAATAGACCCTTAGTTTGTTGGCCTCAAGTGAATATTTTTAACAAAAAGTGGGGAACTTATTGTCCCACTACAATACCAATTAAACAATCAAAGGGATCATCAATAATGTGGGTACAGCTGGAAATGTGGTTAAGATCTTAGTTTCAAGTAATGGATAAGGATGAATCAGATTTAGAGTTACTCTTGATTATGCAAAATTATTACGGAATACTATACTTACTATCTTTCTATCCGTGATTACAGAAAGTTTAAAAACTTTATATCGTTAATGCGGAAAGTTACTTTCTTTAACAGATGTTTTAATCAATGTCAATATTCGATACTGAAGGCACAGACACACAGTCATGCAATGATCAAATGTAAAAATACTAATCATTTGCAGCCACAAACATATTAACATAAACTTATGAAATAATAATGTGGAAACACAAAAATTACCTTGGACAACAGATGATCTTTAGCAAGCTTATAGTTACTATCAACATGATTCTTCGCAACAACACGTTCATCCGCCCAAAATATATACCATTTAGACCAATCTACAGTCTTGTTATAAGGTGCTCCACACAAATTCCTGTTTTCAATTCGAAGAATTATTCGCTCTAACATCGCAATTCAAACACATAAAGATTGATCAAACACATTAAAGATTTAGACTTTAACCTCATCAAGCTAATAAGTGAACCACCCGATAAAGCAATGGCGAAAAAACCTCGTTCTTTAACTGATGCTTCAGATAATTCCGCTATATAATCTGCTAAATCAGTGCTAAGTTCTTCCAAACTCTCATGAATCCTCACCTCACCTCTGTCCTTTTTTGACTCCAAAAGTGCCATCTTTTATAAACCACTATAATATCTAAAACACTCATCACAAATAACATAATTCCATCTTAGACTAACTTGATAAAAAATAAATAGTACCAGCATACACAATGTGAAAAACAATAATGGGCCATCATAACATCATTGTGTTATTGATATCTATTAAATAAGCAAACTGAGAATATACTAAGAACATGCTAAAAAACATAATTACTAGATTCCATGAACTAAGAAAACCAAGAAAACACTAATCACTAAACTTGATACTAACAAACACGTACACCCAATGATCTAAAAACAACAATTTACTACTTAAGGTGAAAAAAATATATATATAATAACTAAACTACATTATAAAAAAAACCACATAAGCCCATATCATAACTAAACAAAAACAAAATAATATAACATACATTTATCAACTTATGATATGAATAATTAGCATCATAATATATAACTGTATGTATAGATATAGAGAGAGAAAGTTGAGAGAGAGAAGCTTACAAACAAGAAAACTGGATGCGTGGCAGAGGAAGGATGAAACTGATTAAAGTGGAAGATGGGAATGAATATATAATAACTAATCATTTATTAGTATTTATTTTTTTACTAAGATACAAATAAATAAAAAGCACATACACATAAAGGATAAATACAAACTATTTGACCTTGATCGTAAATAATGCTACATTTTTAGCAATAATAAATGTCATTAAATACCATCATACTTATCTCAATACTTATCTCAATATGTTTGAAATGTTAAAAAATGGTCAAACTTTTAATACACATCGAAAACCCAGCGGGTTGATTCGGTTTAATTTGACCCTTTTTTTTACTCAACCCGTTGGGATGACTCGGTTTAAATTGATCCATTTTTCAACTAGAACAGTTCAACCGTTTGAACCACCTGGTTGAACCGGGTTTCAAAACATTATATTTAATCCCTATATCCTCAAACTTTTATTACTTTTCGTTTATAACCCATAAACGTATTTTATCACTAAACCTAAAACTGTCTGCCGCTACAAAATCTCGTTAGTATGTACGGGTACTCGTCTATTACTATATAAAACAAAAAATGTACTTAATTAAGAACTTTAAAATAAAAAAGAATAGAAAAATACTAATATACCCCGGGTACTTAATACTACCTCCGTCTCATATTAACTGTCTAAATTGACTTTTTTTGGCTTTTTCCTTCAAATTTAACCTTAAATATTTTTGTTTGTGTTATACAATATTTGATGAAAATTATTCCAATGAAAATACATTTAAAGCACAATTCATTCATATATTTTGCATCAAGTATTATATAACACAAAAAAAAAATTAAAGTCAAAGTTAAAGAAGAAAGACTACAAAAAGCCAAACTGGACAATTAATATGGGACGAGGGAGTATATGAATAAATATCTTTGTATTCCTTTTTATAAGGACACTTTTATAAATTTATTACTTTTACTATCAATGTTTTTAATGATTATCAATAATCTTTTTCTGAAAGTCTTAATTTTAAAGTTTAATGTTTTACACCTTTTTAAAAATAGAAAACGAGTGATCCAATTAAGGTAATATCATTGTTGAAAAAGCTTCTAGCCAAGATCAGAATTCACGAGGTTTTTTATTTTAGAACATCATTTGTCGTTACAAGTAGTATATAGATAAACGTTGCATGAAACATTTAATTATATTATCACAAGTATAATTATTTTTCGCTAAAAATTTTCGTCGTTATGCACGAGTATTCATCTCTAACCATAAATTAAGTGACCACAATATACTTAGTACACAAAATAAAAGTGTAAAATAATATAATGAATCAAAAGTAAACGTATAAGTGTCAAAATGAACAAAAATAAAATTATCATTCACAAGGCCTTGTTTACCATTTTATCTTTTATATTAAAAAAAAATAAATAAATAAGAAGATGCTAGCAAGAGTCCTTAGAGTTGTGGATAACAGCAAATTTATAACAAAATCTGCTAATATTAATACATAGTTAGAAACAGGCTATGCGTTTTTCCCTAATATGACCGATGAGAAAAATGAATTGAATTAAGAAGTATATGAAGTTGCTACTAATTTTGAATAATTTTATTTGGACATCATCTATTATCTTAACATAAATTTAAAAAAATTACTTGTTAACAACAACACAAGAGTTGTTGTTAGCAAAACCTTAAAAATATATAAATAATTATGAAAAATATAACCCAGAAAGGATAATTACCAGAACCAATCACTAAAATAAGTAAATTATTAATCAATAATATATTTTTTATCCATGGTATACGCTTGCAATTTGATTATGGAAACAATTGTCAAAAGTTAAGGACTTCACGAAACTTGCAAAGAATTTCGTTTAGAATTTCTCATAATACTCTCACTTTTTCAATCAGAACACAACTAAATAGAAAACTTTACATTCAATTTTATCGTAAAATGACTTTCACAGATAAAACTGATGTAAAATCTCAATATTGTAGTGCAACATTAATTTTCATAATGAAATTGTATGTGAAGTATTCATTTTAGAATGACAATTTTACATTATTTTTTGCAGTAAAAATTTCTCTATGTGTAAAATTTCTTAGACACAATTGCTATGAAAAGGAAGATTGCGGAATTAGTTTTCGAGGAGTTAATCACTTTTTAATTGCAATGTTTTCGTAGTCTTCAAAAGAAAATTAGGAAAGATTAACGACAACAACAACAACAACATACTCAATCCCGTTGGGGCGAGGTGTGGGGGAGGTAGAATGTAGACAAATCCTACCCCTATCTCGGGATAAACCCAAAAGTACGAAAATTGCTTCCAGGATGACCTTCGGCAAATGTGTGCAGTGAGAGAGCTCCCGAAGGAGAAAGAGCGATAAGAGAGCAGATAAAGAGCGTAACACAATGATAAACATGCAAAAGATAAAGAAGAGAAACAAGATAATAAAGCATAGCAGAAAGGCAGGAAAACCAACAAAAAGAGCATAAATAAGCAAATGTCGCAATAAACATAGAAAAGGAGAGGAAAAAAAACAAACAGAGCAGCCATGCAGAACAACTAACAAAAAAACATAAAAAGCAAACGCTGCAAGAAGACACTTAAAAAGAAGAGAGGAAACGCAAAAGAAGCTGGAGACACTAGCAAAATAAACAAGAAACAAAAGTATTGATGATAACAAGTGATAGGTGGTTAAAAAAAATAAATAAANTAACAACAACACAAGAGTTGTTGTTAGCAAAACCTTAAAAATATATAAATAATTATGAAAAATATAACCCAGAAAGGATAATTACCAGAACCAATCACTAAAATAAGTAAATTATTAATCAATAATATATTTTTTATCCATGGTATACGCTTGCAATTTGATTATGGAAACAATTGTCAAAAGTTAAGGACTTCACGAAACTTGCAAAGAATTTCGTTTAGAATTTCTCATAATACTCTCACTTTTTCAATCAGAACACAACTAAATAGAAAACTTTACATTCAATTTTATCGTAAAATGACTTTCACAGATAAAACTGATGTAAAATCTCAATATTGTAGTGCAACATTAATTTTCATAATGAAATTGTATGTGAAGTATTCATTTTAGAATGACAATTTTACATTATTTTTTGCAGTAAAAATTTCTCTATGTGTAAAATTTCTTAGACGCAATTGCTATGAAAAGGAAGATTGCGGAATTAGTTTTCGAGGAGTTAATCATTTTTTAATTGCAATGTTTTCGTAGAGTCTTCAAAAGAAAATTAGGAAAGATTAACAACGACAACAACAACAACAACATACTCAATCCCGTTGGGGCGAGGTGTGGGGGAGGTAGAATGTAGACAAATCCTACCCCTATCTCGGGATAAACCCAAAAGTACGAAAATTGCTTCCAGGATGACCTTCGGCAAATGTGTGCAGTGAGAGAGCTCCCGAAGGAGAAAGAGCGATAAGAGAGCAGATAAAGAGCGTAACACAATGATAAACATGCAAAAGATAAAGAAGAGAAACAAGATAATAAAGCATAGCAGAAAGGCAGGAAAACCAACAAAAAGAGCATAAATAAGCAAATGTCGCAATAAACATAGAAAAGGAGAGGAAAAAAAACAAACAGAGCAGCCATGCAGAACAACTAACAAAAAAACATAAAAAGCAAACGCTGCAAGAAGACACTTAAAAAGAAGAGAGGAAACGCAAAAGAAGCTGGAGACACTAGCAAAATAAACAAGAAACAAAAGTATTGATGATAACAAGTGATAGGTGGTTAAAAAAAATAAATAAATAAAAAATTGCTAGAAGAAATCTATTTGAAAAATAAAAAGTTTTAAGGTAGTTTACCGTACACTAAAAGTTGTTCTTACTAGAACTCTAAGCTATTTTGACATGATGTTATCACTGGGCGAGGATTCTCTCAAGTAGTAGTATACAACTTAATTGATCAAGTTGTATAATCAAATGCCTAGATTAAAAGATACAAACTACTTTGATTTGATTTAGGCCTTTGATTGATCCAACGATTGGCAAGTATACAACTTGATCAATCAAGTCGTATACTACTTGAAAGAATCATCACCCGTTATCACTTAAAATACTTGTTCTTACCATAACTCAACCCTACACTTTCATATTAGGAGATGATTTGCACACTTTATAAAATGATTTAGACACTCTAATTAATTGTGTTTGGACATTTATACCCTCACATGGGTGAAAATGTAAGGTAACTGTGAAGGCATAAATGTCCAAACATAATAAATTAGAATGTCTCAATTATTTTGTGGAGCGTGCAAATCACCGCTCTTCATATTTGTTCTATAGGTAAAAACTATAGTACATTAAACCAAATTAAATAAATAAATAAAAATTACTTTCCTGGTTTTATCTTCGTTGTTCACACTACTATTTTAATGTGTTGTAAAGTTTTTGCCCAACTTTAAAAACACAAGTTTTAACCTATTATTTTCATTTCATGGCATTGTTTATAAACATACGTCGAGAGGCACATGTTAGTGAAACATAACGGGGAGTCGGGGAATATAAGAAAATAAATCGTTATTGTCAATAAAAAGTTCAAATAATCAGCATGGATACTTGCATAAAAAATGAAAAGCAAAAAAAACACAACCATTATTGTACATGCAAAAAAAATATATATATAGAATGAAATTTAAGGGAAAAATAAACAATGTTGTATGTGAGATGAAACTATGAAAGTGAAATATGTATTACTCGTACCTTTGAGTATCTCACGTGCATCCAAGTTAACAAGAAAACCCTCTCTTGATATATCACGCAACAAAATAAATGGATCCATGAAATGTTGTGAAATCCTATGTTATATTGGTAGAAAATTTAGTGCTTTACGAAGCTGAATGATTGATTCACAGAATTTGTAGTAGTCGGTGGATCTTCATTCGCAATATATCCTCAACGATGGAGACAATTCAGGTGCATTCTTTTTATTCTAATACACGTATGAATAAGCCATGTTATCGTATGCTTTATTACATAAAGAATAATGCTAGATATAGTTGACATGAAATACATTTTATCATGTACATATAACGTAAATATGCTTTGAATTTATGGGAAAAACTATAAACGAATTATGTTTATCAACACATAAATTATAAAATGTGTGTATAATTTTATACCTAAACTTATGTGCCGGTTTTTTATTAATTGTAGCACAAAGACTCGCTTTTCACGAATTAATATCATTAAGTTTTAGTCATACAACTATCTTTAGTTTCAATTGTAATTTGTAGCAATTACTTCCCTTATCAACGCGTCACAACACTATTTTACAAAATATAATAATAAAAAGATTTTGCCCCCTGAATTAAATATAATAACCCATTTGCCAATGGAAAGGTGACTTGCAAGCTTCAAACATATTATTTAATTTTTCTGATAAGGTGGTGCCACTATTTCACTTTACTTCAACCATTTAACACTTTATTTAATTTCCCAAACTTAAAATATACAAATTGTTCATTACCCAAGAAATAATACACATCTTTAACCTTCACTTAATCTTTAAATATACTAGTATTTTTTAATGTTTATTCTTTTAGTTGGTTGTCACCTTAAAACCATCTATTTGAGCTTCCAAAGCTAAATTGGCATATTCTATTCACACGAATAATGTATTTTACAGGTATAGAAAACAACCCAAATGTATAATAGATATTTTACGCAATTGTGAAGCTTCATCTTGTCACCACCTCCATTAGCACTATATCAGTTTTCAAACCAGTCATTTAACTCACCACCTAACAGGTGTAGTGATAACCACCTAACCAACCACATAAAATACATCATTTTTATATAAACACAACCCACAATATACCTCATACACTCACAAACAAAAAAACGTTAATAATAAGGCAGGTCTTACTCCTTTTTTTCCTTTTTTATCGTTAGGTGAAGACATGCACCGAACAAACCCCAATTCTTTGTCTTCGCGCGCCATCTCCTCCTCTCGTCGTGGTTGTTCTATAACGCCCGGTCTTAGATCAACGAATTTATCAACCTAAATTTCATAATTTTACAAAAATCTTGTATATAAATTGAATGACCACTTCATATGATTAATTTTTTTGCTTATAGAAGGAAACTGTGACAAAATAAAATGCATGTGTCAATTGTAGAAGGGAGATTATTTGCACCATTTTTTTTTTTTTTGAATTTGCACATATTAAACGTATACAAGTATTAAAAGTAGAATGTAGAAATGATACAGTTGTCCAATGCATTAGTTAGTGTGTTCTGATCAAAACAAAAAATGTGCAAATCAATTTTGAAATGATTTGTGTGCAAAGAACAATGTCTTTCACGACTGGTACTCCTAGAAATGTCGATGTGTCACACTGATGTACACTAAACAGAACAGGCAAGTTGGTAATGAGAAAAGAGATACGATATGAAATGAAAATGATGAGGAAATGAGAATATAGAAATGTTCTCATAGAAGAGTAAAATGGTTATTATCCATGGTGTATATATTAATATGGGATAAAAATATAAGTGTATAAAAGGTAAAACCATAAATCCTAAGGGTTTATGTGGTTTGGCCGACCCCTTAGGGTATAAGAGGGGTTATATTTGATTTATTATCAAACTTATGTACTTATGGTTAATTACAAGGAGTTCTAGTTGTGTTAGGAATGTTCCTTGGTACCCTATGAACATAAGGCATCCCTAACTAGACTCATATGCAATCATCCAACCCTAAATCAACTCCCATCTCCTTTCTCTACGTTTGTAGGCCAATTAAGGTTCACCCAAACCCTAATCGACTTCCATTTGACACTTTGGTCGACTTCGTACTCTCCAACGTTGCATAAGATCTAGCCCTAATTCTATCTTTGCATTACTGGTAGATACCTCATGCAACCAATGAAGCGATTCTCCCCAAGAAACCCTTGGATTGATCGAACAAGCATCAAGCATGAAAAAAAGGCGATTTCATGCATGCAGCTGATTACAGAATAGAGTTGGAACTTACGTATTGCATGAACAAGTAAGTAACTCTATAAACACCCTTATACGTGTTTAGGTTATAGAGGTTTATTTTGCATGGCCTTTATATGTTTATTTTCCGTTGTGCATATTTTATGGGTCATGCGAGCGACTACCAATACCCTATAGTGGTATCAGAGCCACCCAAATCATATATAACATAGCTAGGGTTCTTAAAAATTGCTTCCCTTTTATCATAAATTTTAAATCTCTAATTTTGTTTTGTTTGCTTGGGTCGATTTCGGTGTTTTAGGGTTTAGGATTTTTGCTTTTTGTTGACAACTAGGGTTTAATCAGTTTTATGATTAAATTTAGGGTTTATGTGTTTAGATTACATAAATCGATCAATTAGGGTTTTCTAAACCCTAAAGGAGTTGACTTTATGAGGATACAGAGATATCTGATATCAAATGTGAAACCCCTAAATCGTATTGTCATGTAAATCGCGAAAACTAGGTTTACCTAGATTGTTTTCTTGTTTGCAAGCATTTTTGTTTTCACTAGGATTTAGGATTTTAGTTATTTTTGGAAAAGTGTAAACTTTCCTAAAAATATACTAAAATTATTTTTGGTATCTTTATGTTAGCAAATAAAATAATGTGGTGACAAGATAGCTCAGTGAACAAGAAACTGGTCAGGGTTTATCTTAACCCTGATAGGGTTCATAAAAGTTGACCAACACAAATCTTGATGACCAAGCAGTAGATTTTCATAAACAGATGTATGTTCAGTTTTACTTGTATCGTAAGCTACAACTTTTAAATATGGAAAGTTAGGTTTTAAAATATTTAAAACCTAACATGGGTTTTAGGAAATAAAATTTTACTTAAAATATCCATAATTAAAATTTCTCTTAATTTATTAAAAAGGTAACTTGTGGTTTCTTGTCACTCAAGTCACGCGGCTACACATGGGTGCATGTATAAAAAGTGTTGGAATTGTCATTGTATATTTTGAGAAATAGTAAAAATGAGCTATCCTAGCTGTTAGAAGTGTTCTTTTTGATAAGCAAAGTAAAGTAAAATCCACCTAAGTATATCATGCCTTGAGGTTGAATGCTTGCCATTAAAGGGGAGTATGATCCCCCTTAGGTGGCACCTAGCAAGTAGTGCTTGTTTTTGTTAACCTGTATGATGATACGGGGTTTCCTCTAATAAGAGTCTAGCTTGTTTTGGCTTCCAATCTCTGCTTTGAGTGATATGTCTTTGTCAGGCCCAGAGAGTGTTGGGTGAGTTTGCGCGTTGTAGCGCTTAGCGTTTTTGCGTTTATGATGATTTGGTTGCGTGAGTAACAGGCCCCTCGCTTTCTCTGCGAGTGTGAAGTTTGGCATGTTGTTTCCTTCGTAACCAATATTGGTACAATTATCCAAGTTAGGTGTGCCTAAGGTGTTTTTGATGTGTCATTGATGAGACGAAAAGTGTTACGCTTTTAGGGGTCATTTAAGCCCTAATTTCGTATAAAAGTGTCAAATATTGGCCCAAATCGTTCCTTTTGTCCATTTTAGGTACTTTTGAGGATAGATCTGGAAAACATGCATATATTTGGACGTTTTTGAGCATAAAAGTGAGGAAAACGACAAAGTCTCAAAAGAAAGCAGAATATTTACAACCTGACGGCGTCAGAGTCACAATCGGTGACGTCCCGTCAGCAAGCCGTTGACAAAAGAGTGGAACCAATTATCAAATGACGGGCCAGGAAAGATTTTGAGATAACACCTGACGCCGTCAGGCGGGTGTTGAATGTTTGTAGGCCGTCAGCTTATGAGTTAAAAGTGACGGCCTAGAGAGGAATAGAGAGTGACGGCTGATCAGCAAGTGTATCGTAGGCCATCGAGGAAACCGCTAATGGCGGCGAGCTGACGGCGTCAGCCTCTATAACTGGACGCGCGTCAGAATGTAAATCCTATATATAGTTTTTGCTATTTTTCATTCATTAAGTGTGGACTTTGAGAACTTTTGGCACAAACCCTAGACGAATTTATCTGTACTTTTAGCGGTTTCCAACCCTTGGAACCCCCATGCTAATTAAAGATAAGTCTTCACTCAATTCAATCAATATGTCATATGTGTTGGTTGATTATCTCTTTTGCCTTGTCGTTTTAATTAACATGTGATCTCTCCAACCACACATTCTTTTATTTCCGCCAACCGGCTCGGAGCGGCAGACCGTCATTAATAAAAGGGGAAGACCTGCGGGCCCGGGAGAAGAATGCAATTTGTACCAAGGAATAAAAATTATATCTCGGTCGTTTATGGTCCTGATGCAGGTGTGATAATTCTATACAAATAACGTGTGTGATGTGACTGGGATATAGGAAAAAGATGCACAAACGTGTATTTAAAATTAATATAAACATACAAACGAATCAACAAATATTACTTATTATTAAAAAAGTTGGTAAAAAGCTAAGAACCTAAAAAAACTAGGGTTATGTGTCACGTTTACGTTTAAATAAACGTCTACGTACAAAATTAAAAAAAGGCTGAAAAGCTGCATCAATATAACTCCCACAATGTGAAAACTTATATTTTTGTGATCCTAAAAAGATTAAGAAAATTATTGGTGATTAAAATTTATTTTACAAGTATTTAGTTTTATATTAATTAAAAACTATATTACTTTATTAAATACTTAACAAAACAAGAAAATGTAAAATAAAGCTAAGAAAGAATAAAATTAAAACTTAAAAGTAAAAATAATATAAGATAAATTTTAGAAGTGAATATATTCTTACTATTATGTATTACTATTAATTATTTTATTTTATTTTTATTTATCTTATAATTTTTTATTATTATCTTTAATTATTATAAGAAATTTAAGAAAAAAGATCCTTAGTAAGAAATATATAAATTTTTTATATAATATATGAATTAAGTCTATAATATTTTATTATAATATAAATTATGATTTTATATATTCTATTATATTTTTTTTATACATATGTTATTATATTTAATATTTATTTATTTATATCTATAATAATTTACCTAGAAAATAGAAAAATAGAAATAAAGCCTTAGAACATTAAAACAAAATATAGAAAAGTCTAAATAAATAAAAATAATTTCTTGAAACAAAAATATATTTATTATACACTTATACTATTTATTTAATTAATTATATATTATTAAAAGTATAAAAAATATTACATTGAATTATATAAATAGTAACAGTAAAAGAAAAATATGAAACTGATACAGTCAAATTCTTGTAAAATAAAGTCTCTAAGGAACCTAGGAAGAATAATTTAAATATATGATGCTTATGCTTACTAGTAAATAAGGCTAATAAGCATAATAAGCCTCCTAATATTTGGAAGTCATGCACTTATATCTGTTATGTTTTTTTTTTGGATTTGTCTGTTTCTGGATATTGCAAGACTTATTTTGAGTTTGTGAGTGATAGTAGTTGGTGATACATATGTACGAACATGAGAACTATACAACTTAGGAGTAAGAGTTCTATGTTGTTCTTACATGCTTATGGCATATATTCAGTGGCTTAAAATATGCTCTTCATCAGTTTGAGTCCGAAAGCTGAATATGCAAGCTTGATAAGAGTGAATATCATATATAGAATGAAAGAATGTATTGTTGGATACTGTTGCAGCTAGTAAGTTTGATGAGGTTACTAACTATGGAATACATATCCTTTAGTGATGTTTGATACCATTGGCGGCTTGAGCGCCACCATTATTGATTTTATTGATGGTTGTGTTCTTAGAGTTGTGAGTTCTTATGGTTATGTTACGATTATTGCATCATGTATTTATGCTTTTGGAAGCTCTTGTTCATTTTGGATGGTATGTTGTAAGCTGAAGTAAGACACTGAGTACAAAGCTGGTGCCTACACAAGAAACAAAATAGAAAATTAGATATAGTGTCGTGTACATATGTTATATGATAGAGTTAATATGAGACAATGATCATGGTGCACCTGAATTTTCAAGCTAATTGGAGCGTTGAATAAACCATAAAGCTAAAATATCCATGGTAACCATTCAGAACCCTGATAGTTGAACCGCTTGCGCATTCAATTATCTGATTGGCAATTTAAGCTGTAGAGGATAACTCGAGAATATATTGTTTACAAATTGAAATTTTGATGTTCTTAGTTAGCTAGAGGGGGTTTCTTTAGCTGTAATGGTTGTTATTCCAAAAGGCTCGGTATATCTCAATGCTGTGTGAGACCCCACGTAGCTTGAGCTTGTGAGGAGGCTAATGAAAATGGCTTCGATTACACTGATATGGTTGTGGCTCAGTGTGAGTGATATATTATTGGACAAACAAAAGCTCATGGTGCAGCCTTAGGTAATAAGGTGCAATATGGAAATTAAGACAAGCCTTGGATAGTGGTGGATTGGCTCCTCAATAAAGCCTAATGCCATAAGTATGGGGTGCATCACATGGCTCAATAGCGTTTTATATGTTTTGTGCTTATGAGAGACTTGCTTGTTTTCAGCTGAGTACAAGGTGTTACTGCTAGGTAGAGTGAGTTTGGAGCGAAGTTAAAAGCCTACTTGCGAGCTCCTATGTTAATAGAGTACAAATTGAAATTGAAGCGGGATGAGGAACATTGAAGTTGGGTATGCTAAGCATTCTCTACTAACAAGCAGACCTACAGAACAAGCTCAACGGTCGTTATATAGAGAGCTTTTAATTGAGCTTTTGTAACATATGGCCAATACACTGTGATATCCAGTGTACTTAGGAAATTGACAAGCAAAAAGCTCAAAGTAACTTATCAAATGAAGCCTTGAGAGCAGCCTCAACCAAACACTGAGCACTTGATATTGATGGATTGGCCTTGCCTGAAAAACCAAAATCTCACGAGACCTCAAGGCTCAGTGGAGGAACTTTTCACAAGTTTGACCAACAACTTCACTCACTGTTTGCCAGGTGAAGCTAAGGGTTGTTTGGAACAAATTTGAGTAGATAAACTATTCTAACAAGCTCAACTGAAAAAGATAAGCATGCACAAATAACAAAAGGGCCACAAGGGCTTCTTAGAAAATGCAATAAACACAAGCCTCAAGTCCCATGATCAACAAGCCTGCAAGCTTTGTGATCTTGGGTCTTGAAGCTGTGATGAGACAGGGCAAAAGACATATATAGCCACAAAAAATAAGCCACTAAAACATGAAAATAAAAATTAACAAAAATATATTTAACAAGCTGACCAACACATGATTAAATCCTAAAAAGCACAAAGAAAGAAACTCAATAGCAAACTCACTATAAAATTAGACATTTTATTCAAAAACAGAAAACTAACATTTTGACTTTTTTTACAAGAACATAAAAGTTTGACTAAACTGAAATTGTAATCTAATTTACTAATTAAATATGTTAAACTAAGCAACAAAATCATGAAATTAAGTTAAGTTAGCAAATTATACACTAGTGTGATGATTATTGGACTACTTACATTAACAGTGAACAAGTAAAGTGAGGATGAAGATGCTTTTGACTTTACTACAAGTTTCCACTGAACTTTAATGGTTTGTCAAACCTTAAGCAACTCAATGAAACTTGTAGCAACCAAGAACAACATACAATACACCCTGCATACCACATTTAGCAACTAATCCAAACAACCCTTTTGACTGAACTAAATGAGATTTTCAAACCATTAAACTGTATAATCCTATTCCATCAAATCCAGAGGATCTAAATTGTCAAATTAGACCTTTTTCAACATATACTAGCTGTCAAACAAGCCTATGTCTATGATTATCAAGTTTGTTCATATTGACAGTCAAATGAGATTTCAAAGCATAATTCAAATTCAGAACATAACAACCTAATATTAAGCTAGATAATCATTAACTAACAACAAAAGAACATGAAAAACATGAAATCAAAGCAGATAGATAATCAAAGCAATAAAATGCAATAATTGCAAAAATTAAGAAAAATGCTTACAAATTAGAAACATGGCTGAGACATTGAAACCAAGGACAAGGTTACACCTATTAGCTTCCCAATAAGCTCCTAATATCCTTTGTACTCCAAACTCACCCTTGCTTCATCATCTTCTTTTGGTTTCCACAAATTTTCATTTCTTTTCTATTTTTCTGATTTTTTTTCTTTTTTTTTTTTATTGATTATGGCTGTTTTTAGGTATCTACTAGCTTAAAAGCTTTTGTCAGGAGCTTACATGAGCTTATGGAGTCCATATCACAGCTATAATTAACAAGAAATTAAAATGACTTGGAAATTTAAAGGCAATAAAGTAAGAACATGAATTTTAAAAGAAACTTCATTAAACTGAAATTAAGCTGTTTCATTACACTAAATGAAAGTTAAAACAAGATTTTACACTAAGAAAACTATAAATGACATTTTAATTTAAAGAAAACAATAAAGGTGATCACTATGTGACCATGGCTAATCCAAGGTAGTCTTTCCTTCTTCCTTCTCTTCTCTTTTATAGCCATTTGAGTTCCCCACAAGTCTCTGGTCAATTCCCACTTTAAATCTTGTCCATTGGTTAAGCAGAACTGATCCTAGCCATTTAAATGACTTTTGGCGCCAAAATCCTTACACGTGGTTGTGGGCTGTTATAGAGCAATTAAAGAAGTTTGTTGTATTGTGGAGGTGGAGGGGACAAGTATGGATAGATTTTGTGGCCAAGTTGAGGGTTTAGTGAAGAAACAGAGGTCGTGATATGGTTTGGAAGAAAAAGGTGGTGGAGATGCATTTATTGTGGCTGGCTAAGGTGTAGGGCTGAGGTGATGGTTTTGGGCGGTGGGAAGTGATGGGTGGACAAGTGGTGGTGAAAACCACTGGTGGTATGGTGGTTTGCAGGGTGTGAGGGAGAAGGAGAAAGGAGGAAGGGGGAGTGGGTTTGACCGGGGTTTGACCCTGGTATATAACTAAGGGTGGTTTGGGTTTTGTTTTGGGCT
>LBNU01022250.1:27206-38725 GCA_014162995.1 Artemisia annua | reverse complement strand
GGAGATAAGAGCTCATAGAATTGGAGAGATATGTATGCCACTCCATGAGTTATTAGGAATACACCCTTCATCCACACAAGTAACATACATATCAATTAACCGGTAAAAGATAGTTAGGGAGTAATGAAGTCTAAGTAAACACAACTTTTCTCCATATTGTTTTCACAACCACAATAGTTTAGATATTTTATTTTATTTGCAATAGTAGTAATTTTGGGTTAGTTGACTAGCAACTAATTCCGCCCACTCCTTCAAAACCGAGATTTTACTTGCTTTCCTAAAAAATATAAAAATACAAAAAGAATCTCCCTTCACCCTTAGACCTATTAGAGTAAGGGTGAGCATCGGTCCGGGTCCGAGACCGGACCGGACCGGACCGACAAGACCGAAGACCGAATTAAGGTAAAAACCCGGACCGAGACCGAGACCGAATGTGGTCGGTCCGGTCCGGTCCGGTCTTCGGTCGGTCCGGTCCAAATAGGCAAGATTTGGCATGTTTTTTCGGTTTTTTGTCGGTCCGGACCGGACCGAACCGGACCGAAGACCGAATTAGCCAAAAATCCTAGACCGAGGACCAGACCGAATGTGGTCGGTCCGGTCCGGTTCGGTCCGGTCCGGTCGGTTTGTCGGTCGGTCCGGTCCATCCGGTCCGTTTGCTCACCCCTATATTAGAGTAGTTTTCTATCCTAACGAACACTATTCCCTGTGAGAGAACGATCAATCCCCCGTACTTACCACTATCCTATACTACATCGGTCAGGTACACTGCCTGGTGGGGTTGTAAGCCTCTTGAGATTCCTCGAGAGATAAAACCTGTTGTAAGGTCACAAAACCACGCATCAGTCATGGTCACTAAAGCGCCTTTCTATGTTAGAGTTGTAGCCTGGGATTTCCTCCCACTGCTGCCTTTTGGAGTTGAATTCCTCTATTGCAGCTTCAATTGTAGCCTCTAGACCTGGGTACTCACTTTTGAGGGTGGCTAACCATGCCTTAATTGGAAATTCAGCGACAAAACTGATGGTTTAAACCTCCATTCTAAGCTTTTACATTGGTTTTCTTCCTAACAGCATATTATGGGTGGATTTTGACAATATGGAATTGCAACATGATTGTCTTTGATAGTGGGTATTGTTAGCCTTGAAAATAATGTTATATGTTGGAAATTGTATTAGTTAAAAGCACGAGGACTAGTTCTGTCAATAGGACTTAGTTTTAGTGTTTTTGTAGTATAAATACTCTCCTAGTTGCAACTAGGAGAGGTGGATGTTCATATTGTAATAAGGGTGTGTGTGGTTTCTCCTCTTTCTCTCTCTAGAAAACACACACACCTTCCAATTCTTTAATCTAATCTTACCATGTTTAACCTTTATTTCGAGCATCCCCGACCTCCTGAATATAGATTCTTGATTTTAACAAGTGGCATCAGAGCTAACCAGGGGCGATTCGTGGTGTTTTTAGGGTTTTAGTGGCTATTCGATGTGTTTGGTGGCTGGTCGAGTGCTTTTTGCGCCTCAAACATCTAGGGTTTCACTTAGATCTTGCGAATAGGTTGCTAGGGATTGGGTTTTTGGGTTGTTATGGTGATATGTGGCTGATTCATGATGATTCATGGCGTTATTTTACGTATTTTTTGGGTTTTTTCGTGAATTAGCGAGTTTGGAAATTTAGGGTTTAATAGCGAGTATGGGATTCTAGCGAGTATGGGATCCTAGCGAGTATGGGAGTCTAGCGAGTATGCTATGATGTGCTAGCGAGTTTGCCTTGGCTAGCGAGTATGGCATGTTACATAGCGAGTATGGCATGTTACATAGCGAGTATGAACTGTTTGCTAGCGAGTATGCTATCTTTTTTAGCGAGTTTGAAACATTCCTAGCGAGTATGGAACTTAGCGAGTATGGAACATATGCTAGCGAGTATGGAGCTTAGCGAGTATGGAGCTTAGCGAGTATGGAAAAATTTTGCTAGCGAGTATGGTCTGTCTTAGCGAGTATGGATCCTAACTAGCGAGTATGGAATTAAGGGGTGATATAGCGAGNAAAAAAAAGAGTTTTTTGGCGGGAAAATTTGAGTAAAATTTATTTTCTACGGGAGCTTAAACGTTCAATTTTTACGCGAGATTCAAAATTTGGTATAACGATGAAAATTTTGACCAAAAATTCAAATTTTTTGGCCGAAATTCAAAAATTTTCGGTGAAATTTGGCGTAAAAATTTTCATAACTCAAATTTTTCGTGCAACCTTACACTCGCATTTCTTAGTGATTTTCATAGTTTGGGCGAGAAATTTTTCAACTTCGATTTTTGGAGGGAAAATATGAAATCACTACACCTATACCCTAATATCACCACACCCAAGAACATGATATTATTGGTACACCTTATACAAGAACATGATTCATTAACTTGTTTCATTACATGAATACCAATATATCACCTTACCCACTCCATGATATAATTGGTACACCTTATCCAGAACATGATTCAATTCACTTGTTTCATTACATGAATACCAATATATCACACCTCACAACACACCACGTTTTGCTTAAAAAAGATCCTGATCAAGAATCATAATACAATGACGATGGCTAATATCAGAAGTTTCTGACTACAAGGAGAATTCTTTATTATCTATTTGGGTTTGAAGTGAAGTTTTACGGATGCGTACTTATAATATCAATTCTTCTTTTCTTTCTTCCATTCCGCGAAATTGACTTTTGGAGTCCCCCACTACCTTATGTTTAACCAGGGTTACATACATGGTACAAGTACTGTGTTTTTCATTTTCTCATAGTCAAATTGGGTGGCGGACGAACTAGTTTATAAACTATCAATTAAAGGAGTTACGTTCAGTGCCAGTGGTCACACTTAATGTGGAAAACAACTGAGTGTTATACGTATCGTCATTACTTGTTTGGTTGGTTGGATGAAGAGTATTGAGTACCTGATTTGAGTACCTTAGGGATTCGAACTGCCTCACGAACTCCACAAATCACGTTTCTTAGTATACTACAGGCACAAGTTGATAGTCACAAGTCTTCGGGCGAACTTACTTCAATTCTCAAGTTCGTCATCAGATTGAGTTCTTCCTTCATCACCCCGCCCCATTTAATGGAAATATGCCGTACCGTTTTGTGTATCCGAGGTTATAAAGAGTTAGACGAAATTTCCATATGGTATGCTATATAGTAGATTGGGATTGGGAAAAAATCGACATCATATAACAACTGTTGCTGAAATATAATCTCTTAATTCGTAAAGGGTCTCCGTTACACAAACTACATACGATACAACATTCTGGTTCATGGCGTTCTCGATGAGATCGCAATCAGTCAAGATCTGGGAGACAGCAAATGTTGATATAATACTGTAAAACATTTTAAGTACCTAAAGGTCCATGCTGATCAGTAGGTGCTAACCGTTCACTTTGATTAATTACATGTTGTATGACGTTTGGGCGATTAATAATAATGCTGAAGGCATTTGGTGAAGATGAAGCATGTTGATACATGTACCCCCCGAACTGTAAAGTCCTGAGAAGATCAGTCTACGGTCGTGTTATGTCCGCGCATGTTGAAGACTAATAGACGGTTCGCATGTGTTTATCATTAAAATTCATTCGAGTAGGGCATCATCAGAGATTTGTCAGTTTGGGGAGGCACTAAATTAGTGGTAGGAGTGTTTGGTAAATGAGTCAATGTTAATGTCGCTAATAGACTCACACACATTGTTCACTCTACAGTCACAGCAAAGTGATGGCAGCCGAGAAGACTCAGATGTATAAGAAGCTATGGTGCTTGAAGACCACTCTCAGAGCTGCTGTGCTTATGTTTTGTATTGTATTTTACTCAATTGTGCTTGTAGGGAACATTGTAAGCAATTTCCATATAACATTACTTTGGGGAGAGATTGTTAGCCTTGAAAATAATGTTATATGTTGGAAATTGTATTAGTTAAAAGCACGAGGACTAGTTCTGTCAATAGGACTTAGTTTTAGTGTTTTTGTAGTATAAATACTCTCCTAGTTGCAACTAGGAGAGGTGGATGTTCATATTGTAATAAGGGTGTGTGTGGTTTCTCCTCTTTCTCTCTCTAGAAAACACACACACCTTCCAATTCTTTAATCTAATCTTACCATGTTTAACCTTTATTTCGAGCATCCCCGACCTCCTGAATATAGATTCTTGATTTTAACAGGTATGGTCTAACTGTGACCTCCAGGTTTATGACACTCTGGGTGAAGAACGTTTCCCCTGTGAAGCCAATTAACGATATTGTTGATGGCCTGAGATTGTTTTTGACGTGTTCTGGTAGCTTGCTAAAGCAGTAATTGTACATTATGTCAACCGAGCTTCCTCCATCCATGTATTTCGTGCTCACTTTGTGTGAGGCTATAATTGCTGATATGACAACTGGGTTAGATGATCGAATGAAGGTGTCCGATGGAATGTTTCTCGAACGGAGTTGGTGTCAGCTCGTTATAGCGTAGCTACCTTTATCATTCTCATATTAGGCTGATATTATCACGCAGATGTGGCCCACTGGTTCTTCAGGGCCTCAGGGCCAGTAGTAGTTATTTTCTTTGCTGCTGGGAGCAAGTGATCCAACTTGCCCTGATTGATTGCTTTCTCAATTTCTTTCTTGAATTCTATACAAGTGTTTGTGTCGTGCCCGTGGTTGTTGTGAAACCTATAGAAAAATCTCTCATCTTGTCTGTTGTCACGTGGAAGTGGATGTGGCCTGCTCCAAGTATATGATATTCTTCTAGTCATAAGGATTTATGCTGGCATCTTTGCCAAGGTGTTGATGATACTGTTTCTTATTTCGATGCGCTCAGTTTTCATTGTGTCGCTTCTGTCCCTTTCCCTTCCAGGGTGACCGAACTTTGGCTTGGATCGATTATCATGATGTTGTTTTCCATTGTTGTTGTAGTTCCCTTTGGAAGCTTCTTCTCCATTTCGCCATTTAGCATTTAACTTCTTTGCTTTGATGAATTCCCTTGCCATTTCTAGGCATTCCTTCCATGTTTTGGGTGGCCTGTGGCCAAGTTCTTCTGAAAACCGTCCCTTAATCATCCCTGAGATGAAGGCTCCAATCAGATGTTGGTCACTGAGGCCTGGGTTCTTTATGGTTTCATTGTTGAATCGCTCGATGAAATCCTCGAACGATTCGTTGGGACCTTACCTTAGTAATTGGAGGTCAGTGAAGTTTCATGTGTAGTTTTGCATTGGCTGGAAGTTGGAGAGGAATTTTTCTTTTAGGTTTTGCCAGCCTGAGATGTTATTCTTGGCTTGACTTTTGAACCAGACCACTGCAGAGTCGGCGAAGGTTTATTGGAACATGTGACAGGCTATTGGGTCGTTATAGGCGGATGTTTTAATTGCCCATTTAAACGCCCATACGTGAGAGTCAGGGTCGCCTAAGCCTTTGTATATGGTTCTTATACATAACTAGGTCCTCAGGGAGTTCATAATCGGATATCTAGCGAACAAACTACTCCCTGGCTATCGATATGGCTCTTAGGTGATCGGGTGTTGATGAACCTGAGTGGTGTTTCTCTTTTCCTCCAAAGAGTTCCTTAATGAGTAGCTTAACTAGGATTCCCCCTTGGTGGGTGTTTGACCTGGGGGTGGTGCAGGGCAGGTGTTGCTCTGAGGGGATACACTAAGTATAGATACCAGGGTGTCGCGTTGGGCTAGGCTCTTTGTTATGTTAACTTGGGAATTTGTATTATGTGGTGATGTACCCTGAGTACTAAGCTGTTGTTATGCGGGAAAGAATAAGTAGGATAGAATGTGTTTAACTGAGAACTAGCCACCCTTCTTTCTTTTGTGAATTTTTCCAGGTAAGACGATATAGCTGGCGTGACTTGGATGTAGTGCAACCCTTCTCCTTTATGTACCCTAGAACCCTGCCTGTTGTTTGACACTGATGTTGTGAAGTCCTCTACCCTTGACTGTACCTAGGGGCCCCTCTGAGCTACCCTGACATCTGGTTTCTTGAGCTGGTCTACCTTGAGGATTTGGTCTGAGAATTTGATGTTCGTCATGGGATCGCATGGGTTCCTCTTGGAAGAGAGTTGTATGCAAGTTAACATGGGTTAGTCGTTGCATGCATCTCTCCTAGTGGTTTTCTTGTGAGGCTTCTCACTGACTAGTGTTCCTCATTTTTGAGTGTTTGTCGACCTTCTTCTGAGTAAGTGAGGTTGTCCACCTGGATGGGTCCGAGGTGGTTGTTGGTTATGTCTAAAATTTGAAGGAGTTGTTTACCAGACATGTTTGGTTGATAAACTTATGAAGGAAGGAAAAAATTTCGAGATTTCTTAGTGAGAAATGAGTGAAAAATAGGTAAAAGCTATCGAGAATTTGCAAGTATTTCGTATCATGTCCCCACGGATGGCGCCGTGTTTATGTATAGTATGTAAAACGGTTTAAAGAGATGATATGGGAATGGTTTTGTTGTTTGGTTTTCCGTGTTGAACGGTAAGAACCTGATGAGATTAATGAAGATCAAGAAGCTCGAGTAAGACTTAAACAAAGACTATACTTTACTGCTATGAAGCAGTATTTGCCCAAGTATGTGAAAACTTGTGAAATTGTTTGTGTTGCCTTCTATTTATAGAGAGGCACGTATGGAGAGATAAACCCTTGAGAGATTATCAGCGACTGCGAGGGAGCTAGGTGTTGATCATCTAGAGAGCATACAAGGAGGACAGGTGGCATGCGCTCCTTGGCTCGTACAAGAGAGTGTTATGTCTCCTATTTTGTTGGCTATGTGTTCTCCACTGTGCTATGTTAGACTCGTACGTTTTAACCGTTAGTGACAGTTGGGAACAGTTATCTCTTGCGCATGTACTATGCAGCATGAGAAGTGTTACCAGGCCTAGCTCGGCCTGGGTTTACATAGTTTTTGTCAAGATTGACACATGAACTCTTGTTGTTTAGGCTTGATTCGAGCGTGTGTTTAGTGGGTCGGGCTTTGGCCAGTAGTCGTGATACGCAATCGTAAAGGCTTATGGTTTATATAAGCTTCAATAAACATGTGTGACAAACAAAACTTATTTTATAAGTTAGCTTATTTTAGCTCTTCAAACCCGTAAAAGACTTGCGCCAAACACGTTATGTTTCACATTTCAAGCCAACTATAAAACCTAACAACAGCAAAACAATTATAGCCACAACTTTGCTTAGTTGTGGACCCTTTGTTAATGCAAAAACGTAAATGCTATAGTTCCTAATGGAAGCTCGTCCCTTTCAATGATATGAGCTGTTTTACAATATAATTAACGTATCCAAATATTATATATCTGCATATAAGTATATATGCCATAGCTAGCTAGTATTATATTGAGCAAGATAATTAATTCAACCGGGTTCATACAAATTGTTAAACTAACGTAAGAGTTTAAAGCTATTACTCTCATAGTCTCATATGTACCCAAAATAGTTCAACGTGATACATCAAAAAAATAAGTAACCAAATCGTAAAAAGCACAATACGAACACGAAATGCGCATTGTTGGTGTGCTTTCTGCTCGTGAGGAAAGAAAGAAGAGCGACAAGGTAAATTCAAATTTGACTACATACAGGTTTTGAATAAAATTTATATTTGTAAAAGTTTAAAACTGTAGATGTACGTATATAACAAATTGGCGAATTGCCATTATTTTTATTTATTTATTTTATTATCATCATCATTATTATTATTATTATTATTATTATTATTATTATTATTATTATTATTTGTTCTTTATAGAGTCTTACTTACTTGGAAGAACATGTCAACATGATGAAAAAAGCAAAGGGCTCTTGAAAGACTCTTAGCCATCAAACTCAAAGGAAAGATGGTTTGAAATCAGTGATCTAAAATTGATCAAAACCCCACATCATCACAATCAAGACTTTATCTTTATGTATCTATGCCCATTTTCTTAGGAATCTACCAATTTATGCAACTACTATAAATTGACATATCATTGTAGTAGGACTCATGCGTATAAATAAAATTTATTATAAGATGCTATTTTAGTGGTATTTTGTTTATACAATAATTAGACAATAGTAAATTGCAAATAGTTTTATATGTGTACTTTCAACACTGCATTATAAGTTGTGCAATTCCTTTCGTTCTATGTTAAGGCCAAGTGTAATAAAGGGTACATGGACAGGGGCGGAGCTAGAACTTTTTTGTCGAGGGGGCAAAATATAATAATTTTTAGAAACTACACTAAAAATTGGTTCATTGGGGGGGCAAATTACAAAAAAAGCCGAAAATTTTCGAAAATTTACACTACAATTTTTTTCGCCGGGGGGTCACGTGACCCCCGGACCCCCTTTATCTCCGCCACTGTACATGGATGCGTTGTCCCCCACCCCACGCGTTATCTCCTTTGTCACAAAGTTAGTCGATAGACCAACAAGGTTGTGGAGATAGGCATGCCGAGTTGTAGGTGTGAATATATTGTAGGGTATATTTGTGTTAATTGGAATATATTTAGAAGGTGAAGTTGGTTGTTTTATTACACCAAGTTGGAAATGATGTTGGTAGATTGATGTTGTCTTGTTTATCAATTCATCAATAAGACTGATGAACTGATGAACAAGACTAATTGATGAACACTTATAAACAAAATGTAGATTGATGTTGTCTTGTTCAATTAGTTAGTTTTGTTCATCAGTTAATATTGTTCATCACTTAGTATTGTTCATTTGTTCATTAGTCTTAATCAATTTTGTTCATAAGATATCGGATTTTGATTGATTCAAAAATATGAGTAAAGATTGACCTAAAATATATAACTTTTATGTTTTATAATTTTTCTAATTCGAAATTTAATATTGGTCAAATTTATGGTTAAAACGCAATAAAACGCAATGCTTACATTTTTGTAGAAATTAACAAATTAAAAAATAGCACTTTTTGAATTTTACACTAATAAAATGATTAATGGTGTGTTGTGGTACAAACATTAGTGCATTTAAAGAATTTTAACATAAAATTTAAGCTAGACATTTCATCAAACACCTTATGTGCAATAAATATGACTAAACCGTCATCTTTAACGTGTGATATCTCAATCATATGACATTGAATTTGAGTGATTCAAAGGCCTATGTAAAGAGTGAACCAAATTAAAGAGGATTAAATTTTATAAATTATGATGAAATATGTAAAAAAATTGAATATTTAACAAGATTTTACCAAATTAAAGAGGATTAAATTTATAAATTATGTTGAAATATGTTGTTGTTTTTTTTTTTTTTTTTTTTTTTTTTTTTTTTTTAAAAAAAATTTGTCGTTTAAGAGTTATGTGCGCTTGAAGTTTGAGGGTGAAAAGCAAAAAAATGGGTAAAATGATCATTTTACCTCTGACGGGATTTTTTGATTAATATAAGATGGGAGAAACGTTTCATTCTCCAGTTACTTTCTACACTTTTTAATTTTTTCTATTTTGCAATTGAGCGCCTACCATGTGAGTGGTATTTGTGTCTTATTAAGACGTTGTAAGATGTAATCAGAAATCGATGCAAGTATAGGCATTCGAACAAAACCTACATAAAAGAGAGTGAAGAACGGCATCTATACTACTTATAATAGAAGAAGACACTTCCCTCCTCTTTAATATTTTAAGACCACCATTAATACAATTTTAAGTAAATACAACCTTAAAAGCATTATTTACAAGTATATAAAGCACATATAAAACTAAAAACACACTACTCATATACTACGTATTACAATTAATACATTATTAAAAACACCCTTTCATTCAAAAATATAAGTGAAAAAGCATAATTTACAAGTAGTAGGAGCACAAATGAAACTAAAAAACACTATTCAACACATACAATTAATACACAATTTAATTCACCCCTTCACCAAAATATAAAACCATTTAACCACAATGTACAATCTAGTTAAGCTTCCAAAACATAAAATTGAATCTAGAAAATAACATTTGTTCGTCGGAAAATTTAGTCACAGGGTACCTGCCGCCGCATCGCGCGGGTACCCTGCTTATATGATGATGTATATGAACATATAGCCTCAAGTTCTAAAGGATTATATAACCATAATTAATGACATGATATGCAAGTCAAGAGAGAAAACGATATATACCAATTTTGGAACTTGTTTCTTGATTTCACTGGTAAAGTTATATTTTCTTTGATAATTTTCGAGCATGTAAAACAGTACGTTGTGAAAGTTATGTAACGTGGTTGTATGAAAGTTTATGTTTTTTACTTCTCATCATTACTAATCTACTATGCAACATATCTCAGAATTTGTCTTACTAAGGTGGTGTTTGTTTTTTTTTCATGAATGTCTTAACAACCTCTTAATGCTTCTTAACGAGCTAAACCTCTTAATCGGTCAGACGTTTTGAGCGTTCAGACCATTTGTTTTTTTTCCCCGTTCAGATGCTGTCAGAGGCAGTTACATCTTAATGGTGTAGACTTGAGAGGGGTGTTTTAATGTCTCTTGTTGCCTCTTGTTGACACAAAATAACCAAAAAAAAGTTAGTACGAGCAAACAAATGACACGCCACCTTACTTTAACCAGATTTTTGATTCAGATTCAGACATTTACGCCTCAAATTCAGATTCAGATGTACAGTTCAGATTCATATTCAGAGCCTCTGAATAAACAAACAGCAACTTCCATTGCACGTCACGCT
The DNA here is from genome assembly GCA_014162995.1 of Artemisia annua. Classification (NCBI taxonomy): domain Eukaryota; kingdom Viridiplantae; phylum Streptophyta; class Magnoliopsida; order Asterales; family Asteraceae; genus Artemisia; species Artemisia annua. The sequence goes on along the minus strand of LBNU01022250.1, from coordinate 28,049 downwards.
CGGTCATTAGCATCTGACATGATCGAAAATGTCGACATGATCGAAATAACATTTTGGTTGTTTTGATTAGAATTCGTCAATCCATCAATTTTTTAGTAAATATTCGATTCAAGTCCCACTCTTCAATATAACAAAAACAAATGTCGAAAAAGTCAACAAGTTCAAATCTTAGAAATTTTCATCTTTAGATTGTCAAAAAACGAGAACAATAGTAGAGGAAGTGACCAATGAGCATAGGTGTTAAACTAAATTCTAAACAAGTGGCTGAGTTATCATTAAAAATATTAGGACATGAAAGTCGTATTATCAAGAAATCAAGCATCTTATAATTAAGCAAAAGACAATTGTAGGAAGTGGGCAATGTGAGGTTAGAATCTTTGGTAACATGAACGTTTGAGTGTATCTTGAATTCATGTTAAAGATTCCCTTGATTAGTCTATTTGAATACATATTTTCTATTTTTGTGTAGATTTTTTTAGAAGAACAACAACAACAACAACAAACCCAATCCCGCCGAGGCAGGGTATGGGGGAGGTAGAACGTAGGCAGATCCTACCCCTACTCCAGGAAACTCCTGGCGTAGAGAGACTGCTTCCAAAAAGACCTCCGGCATGTGCAGGTGTGCGGGTGACAGAGTAAAGCAAAAGAGAGCCGAAAACGACAGAAAAACAAGCAAAAGCAAGCAATACAAGAAAAGAAAAGCAGGCAAAAAGAAAGCAGACAAACCAAAGGAAGCAAACACAAGGCAAAGCAAAGCAACGCATAGGGCCTAAAGCTAAGGCAAAACAAGAGCAAGAAAAAGCAGGCATGGCAAAAGGGCACACAGGGCAAGGCAAAGCAACG
>LBNU01022250.1:8174-26716 GCA_014162995.1 Artemisia annua | reverse complement strand
GCGGGTGGTGGCGATGGTATATTGACTAACGTTGCCTTTGTTAAAGGACTAACATTGCAATTGATGGTTGGTAAATGGACTAACATTGCCTTTGTTAAACGGCCGTTAGCAATTTTTTAGAGAAAAGGACGAAACTTACAATTTGAGCCTAACCACAAGGACGATTTATGTAATTTACTCTAACGGAAAAACCTTAATCACGTTAGCATTCACTGAATAGAACGGATTAGGCAGTTTGATACATACATTAGCAAAAAAAAAAGTTCATTACACAACATAGTAAAAGGTGGCAAGTTCGATACATTTAGAAACAATTATCCCAAACATAAATTAGAACCTTAAAAAACAATTACTTTTCTCTAAAACAAAAATATAAATAGAATCATCACTACTTATTGATAACTTGCAAGGTATGAAAAGATTAGTGGATGCAATTTTAAATTATTATTTATTTTTTATTACAAGTGACATTTCCTTTAATATTTATTAGAATCTTGCTAAAATGGCATTATTTGAGTTAATTTGTTTCGCATGATAATTTATTTTGAGTAAATTACCAAAATGAACATTTTATCTAACTAGTTATTGAAAATGAACCTCGCGTATAATATTATCGAAAATAAACATTTCACTTTTTATCCGTTAGATATATTCCTAAATTAGTTTCTAACCGTTAGATGAGTAAAAGGAGTACTACGCGAGATGCAGCGCGAGGCGTATCTCATTGAGAAAGATAGGCGAGATGTAGGCGAGTTGTAGGCGAGGGAATTCAATTGTTTTACAAAAGTGGCTCTAGGCGAGGCACTAGGCGAGGCCTGAGCGAGGTGATAGCGAGGGTTATTGGGTGTGGGCGAGGATTTACGCGAGTGTTTTATACAAAATGGGTCATTAAAGGCTGGGTGAGGATCTAAGCGAAGGTCTGGGCGAGGATCCAAGCGAGGGTCTGGGCGAGGATCCAAGCGAGGGTCTGGGCGAGGATTTAAAGGCTGGGCGATGATCCAAGCGAGGGTCTGGGCGAGTGTTTTATGAAAATGGGTCATTAAAGGTCTGGGCGAGGATTTAAAGGCAAGCGAGGCCCTGGGCGAGATTGAATGCGAGGTCTAGGCGAGATTGAATGCGAGGTGACAGGCGAGGTGCAGAGCGAGCGAGGAGCGAGGCCCTGGGCGAGATCAATGAGGTCTAGGCGAGATTGAATGCGAGGTGACAGAGCGAGGAGCGAGGCCGTAGGCGAGATCAAAGCCTACGCGAGGTTACAGGTATTTCTTTGCTTTCAATAGTTTCTTATAATTAAAATAGATAGACCCTTTGCTTTTAAAACTTTGAGTTTGGGATGTTTACAGATTCTAATAGTTGAGCCCGACTGTGAGTTTGGGCTAGTTATACTTGGTCTTGAGCACACTAATCCAATTACGGTGGCAAAAAATAATGTGTGATCGATTAACATATATATATGTGTGTGTGATCCAAAGACTTTGACGTACTTATATGTGGGTCAGTTCAAATTTTGTTAAAGAGGTCTATATATATGTGAGATAAGTGGTATAAAAGAGGACACAAAGCCCAAGATATTCAATTTAGAGAAAGTGTTGTGAATGAACATGTTGGCAGAAAGTGTAAAGCTTGAGGCGAATCTTTTTCATTTGGGCGAGGATAATAACGCGAATAGAGAGTGGAAAAGTTGATTGTGACGTATATTGGTCAGTTTCGTAATCCATGAAAAATATGTTCATTCCTGTAAAACGAGTTACTATAATGTTCAATTTGGTAATTGGTTTATTTATTTTTCTTCATAGCTGTCTGTTTTGTTTTTGCATATTTTCCTNAAAAAAAAAAAAAAAAAAAAAAAAAAAAACACTTTTGTTTTGTAAAAAATTAAAATATTTAACAAGATTTTACCAAATTAAAGAGGATTAAATTTTGTAAATTATGGTGAAATCTGTTTTTATTTTTTTATTTTTTTTTCCCTAAAAGTTTGTCGTTTAAAAATTATGTGCGTTTGAAGTTTGAGGGTGAAAAGGAAAAAAATAGGCAAATGACCATTTTACCCCTGACGGGATTTTTTGATTAATATAAAATGAGGGACACGTGTCGTTCTCCGGTTACTTTTTACACTTTTTAACTTTTTACACAGATCGATGCAAGTATAGGCATTCGAACAAAACCTACACAAAAGAGAGTGAAGAACGGCATATATGATGATGTATATGAACATATAGCCTCAAGTTCTAAAGGATTATATGACCATAATTAATGACATGATATGCAAGTCAAGAGAGAACGATATATACCAACTTTTGTAACTTGTTTCTTGATTTCACTGGTAAAGTTATATTTTCGTTGATAATTTCCGAGTATGTCAAACAGTTGTGAAAGTTATGTGTAACGTGGTTGTATAGTTCATGTTTTTTACTTCTCATCATTACTAATCTACTATGCAACATATCTCAGAATTTGTCTTACTAAATCCGTTGCACGTCACGCTCGGTCATTAGCATCTGACATGATCGAAAATGTCGACATGATCGAAATAACATTTTGGTTGTTTTGATTAGAACTCGTCAATCCATCATTTTTTTAGTAAATATTCGATTCAAGTCCCACTTCTCAATATAACAAAAACAAATGTCGAAAAAGTCAACAAGTTCAAATATTGGAAATTTTCATCTTTAGATGTCAAAAAACGAGAACAATAATAGAGGAAGTGACCAATGAGCATAGGTGTTAAACTAAATTCTAAACAAGTGGCTGAGTTATCATTAAAAATATTAGGACATGAAAGTCGTATTATCAAGAAATCAAGCATCTTATAATTAAGCAAAAGACAATTGTAGGAAGTGGGCAATGTGAGGTTAGAATCTTTGGTAACATGAACGTTTGAGTGTATCTTGAATTCATGTTAAAGATTCCCTTGATTAGTCTATTTGAATACATATTTTCTATTTTTGTGTAGATTTTTTTAGAAGACATTTTGTGTATATGTGTACCAAAAACTTGATTTGATAGATGGTTAAGAATATTCTTTAACACAATAATATTGTTTTGCCTATTCATAACTATTCTTACTAAAGCTAAACATAAATTAGAACCTTAAAAAACAATTACTTTTCTCTTAAACAAAAATATAAATAGAATCATCACTACTTATTGATAACTTGCAAGGTATGAAAAGATTAGTGGATGCAATTTTAAATTATTATTTATTTTTTATTACAAGTGACATTTCCTTTAATATTTATTAGAATCTTGCTAAAATGGCATTATTTGAGTTAATTTGTTTCGCATGATAATTTATTTTTCTTCATAGCTGTCTGTTTTGTTTTAGCATATTTTCCTAAAATACGACCTAGTGATGGTAAGTAGGCCTAACAAAAAAAGACATACAAATAGACTTAATCTATTCATTTCGTGACAAATGTTATATATTTATTCCCTCATTTTTTGTTTTACCAATTTTTTAAAATCCATCAATCACATATTTATGTTTAACTTTACGACTACGTTTTAAGCATATCTCAAAATATATAAAATATATATGCAACGGTTTTATTTTAGTTAGAATAAGCCTTAAGCCTTATTATCATAGTATGTCATAAATATAGCCAAATGTTCACCATATTTTTTACGAAAAAAAATTAAAATTAAAAAATAAATAATAAATAAAAATACAAACGACATTATGAAGTATATACGAAAGCAAGTGGTAGGAGGACTAAAGAGTATTTTGAGAGGAAAAAAAAATGTCAAAATCAGAGATGATGGGGCAGGCTTCTTTTTGAGTGATAAGAATTTAAGAGAAACTAGTGTGGTCCTATTTTTCGACAAGTTTTCATTCGCTTTTGTTGATGTGATTTTATTCCAGCTAGATTAAATTTTAATCCTTCGCTGTTAGTTAAACTTGTAGTTTTAACTTTTAAATGTCCCTTTTGGTCCCTACCAATGCTAATTTTTTATCATTTCATTTCTGGTTTACTTTTATTTATGCGATTTAATATAAGTTTAGAAGTAATAGAACAGAACAAAATCAGAAACATCACTGGCAGTACAATGTGGTATGACCTGCGAGCTAATAATATGATTTCGGTTTGATAACAAATTCAAAACATACTTTACAACAATGTTTTGTGCTCGAATTATAAAATGATTGTAACACTTCTTTTCAAAATTGTATATTTGTTCTTATTTGTTTGTGTGTTTCTCTATAAATGGTATGTGGGTCAAAATTCCCATGCAATCCTTATTTGTACATGTTGTAATATAATTCAACTGTTTGGCACCTACATATCATGTGCATCATAAATGACATGTCTCTGTTTTCACTTTTTGCGTTTAAATTGATAGTGATTCCCTATTTGTTCACCCAAATTTAACTTTTGTCATTATGTATGATGATAATTTGATCGATTACATGTTAACAACTATTGGCCTCAAAATTGCCCAGGTAAAGCAAACATTGTAGCGACAGCCTTATGCTTTTGGAATGTCCAAACAACTTTCTGCATAAAAAAAACAATGAAGATGCTTGGATATAATAAGAAGTCGGTATAAGCGGATACATTGGAATCGNCAAGTCGGTATAAGCGGATACATTGGAATCAACCCACATATCTATAACTCTTTGATTTTTCTGCAAATCTAGGTTCTCTCGAAAAAGGTAATAGCTCATAATCATTTGAATACATTACCATTCCACCCATTTGAGATACATTATGTCTAAATAAGTCGAAATAACTTAAAAGGATCTTACATTTATGGATGTAAAACGTTCAACACATGATACGAATCGTTAGTGATTTTATATAATTAACAAATACAACCATCTATAACTATATAAAGATAACAGGTACAAAAGACCAATAAGAATAGTAAAAGAGATCAAGGTCTAAAGGAACTCAAATGATTACACGTTTACAACTGATGAAGAAAAGTTAAAATGGCTGCAAGTCTCCTAGGTTTCACTTCTATCGGCGTAATATTATACTTAGGAATTTTACAAAACAATAATACAAACTAGTAGATTCAGTAAAACTTTAAAATTAAATTACAAATACCTGTTATAACCGCAAAATAGTTCTAAGGGTGTCACAGAGGTTCTGAATGGTTTGTTGTTCCTGTGTCGCTTGTAGTTCTTGCAGTGGCATCTCTTCGTAGCACCTGTGAATTTTGACATTATGATTACTATTAGAATAAACATGAATCATAATAGGCAAGTCCAAATCCCGTCAGGCCAGCTTGGGTTGACCTAATACTGTATGACAACATAAGTTATTTTATTTAAATGATTATTAACTTTATGAATACAGAATCTTAGAAGGTTTTATGCATTGATATTATATCACTTTGGTCAACTTTCAACCCGTTTAACTTGTATGTAAATTTAATTATTTTACCCATTCGACCCTTTAAAGATGGACCATATCCCAAACTGACCCATTCATACGTAAATGGGTCCATCTTGTCACCCCAAACATTTACTAAACCACATATAGTGTCTACAATTTATATTCCGGCAATTTACTATGTGCTTATGATTGATGATTACCCATTCGACCCTTTATAAGATAGACCATATCCCGACCTGACCCATTCATACGCAAATGGGTCCATCTTGTCACCCCTAACATTTACTAAACCACATATAGTGTCTACAATTTATATTCCTGCAATTTACTATGTGCTTATGATTGATGATCCTAACACTGAAATGCAAATGCTTACATTTTATGATATGATAAAGCCTGCGCAAGATTCATCAATGTTGGACTTGAAGTAAGTCTCTGATAAACACTCGGTGGAAGAGGCAGCTGCAACACATTAAGGATCATTAGTTAGATGCAAAATTCTAACGTGAAGTCTTTTTAGTTTTTCATTTATAGGGACAAAGGTTGAAGGGAACCTCGTTTTGTCTTCGACTCTTTTTAGATTGCCCATCACTTGTGAAAAGCTCTTGTAATGCTTCTACAGCAACGTTGCCAACATTATCAAGATGCTGACTTCCAAGCACATTCTCAGACAACAATGCAATGGGAGAGATATCAGTTGCCCTCAAAAACGGAATGGGCACTGTGTTACCAGCGGCATATATGGACCAAAGCTGCAATACATAATGAGTCCAAATAAGAGTAACGAAGATAGTTAATTGACTAGAGAAAAAAGCTCAATTTGGTACCTGTCACTGAGTAAGAGAACACATTTTTCATCTACAGTTACTTTTGGGCGGGATGGTTGAAGGGTCAAAAAAGGTTCAGGTCAAAATGAGTAATTTTTTGTGCAGGTCCATTTTTTAATAGGAATTTTTTGTGCAGTTCATTACAACAACGATAAAGAGATTCTAGAAAGATGTATGCACTAGAGATCCATTTTCGCAACTTTCGACTCCACTTGCCTAATTTTTAAGATCGACCCTTTCATCATAACTTATATCGACCCATTTATAAGTAAGTGGGCCGATTTTGTCACCTAACCATCTAGGATATGATCATGTCACCATGACAATTTAGCATTTCAAACAACTATATTCGTATAGTGGGACAATAAACTTGCTCCGTCAAAGAGTAATGCAACATTTTCCTGGTTAGAATGCTCATCAAAATTTTGTAAACATTTTTTGGTAAGTTTTCAGAGCGAAATAAAATTATTGGTGTTTGACTGATACTTTAAGCCATAACTCTTACAACACGAAAGAAGCAGACATTTCCATACTTTTTGGCCTCAAATTACATCTAGAACATAAACATATTTGCTAGGCTTTATTAACACAGTTTTGTTCATATGTAGCGAGACAGATATTATACAGAAAAGTTTACCTTGTCTAGTGCTTTGCGATTAACACCTTCGTTCTTGGTTGTGCCACTGATGACAGCGCCATTGCTTCCAATAGCTTGTGCTGTGTGTTCAGTAGATGGTGATTCAACAGCACGAAATGTATCTGCAGATCCCCCAACTTTTTTGGTCAACCTGAGACGAATGATCATTGATTATGTGCATGCTCAAAGTACAAGTTGACACTAATAGTTCGTGATGGATTATACAGAATAATAAAAATCAGTGCTTTCATAACCATACAACAAAGACAATATAGGCCACAAAAAGGAGGAAATGTGAAACTATTAATCTTTCATTATGAGATCCATGAAGTTGTGATGAGGAGGAAGGCAAGCTTATGAAGTAGAATTAGAGCATAGTACCAAAATAAAGTAATCTCCTAACTATTAGATTATGCATCAAACTCCATCCAAGATCCAATCGGCTAGTTATCTCTTTGTTATAAAAAAAATTGTGATTTACATAAGAGTGCGTTTAGTTGGAAAAAAATTTCTTAATTTTCTATTTTCAGTTTTGTTTAAAAAAAGGAGGGGATTAAATTTTCCACGAAACGTAGAAAACACGTTCATGGGACATTGTTTTCTATTTTGAAGAAAAGAAGGGGAGTTACAAGGGAAACAAAGAAAACACACAAAATGTATTTTGTAGTTTCCCTTGTTATGTTGGGAAATGCATGCTTTGTGTTTTGTAGAGAATTTGATGGGAAACATTTGATTTGAACGCGTTCTCTATTTTCCTTGTTTTGTACAAAACATTTTGTGGAAAACAAGAGTGTTTCCTTTCAACTAAACACACCCATAGTGTTTCAATTTCAATAAATTATCACTTTCCTATTGACAAGTCACATGTAATTCTACACCTGTTCAAGATTGCTAAAAGAATTCAACTTAGTTTCAGCATCTCAAATATATTCCTTTGTCGGCACAACCTGATCCTGATCAAACCAATAAGATTATTACCCATTTAACCTGTTACCCACCCAGCCCATTTTGATACCTCTAATAACCAAATTTATAAAAGCGGTCTCAAACACGACTTCTATAGTGAGGAAAGTACCAGGGACTAACTGAATCTTCCCCAGGATCAGCCATTGATAAACTTTGACCACGTGCTGAAGAGTGTGAGGGGTCCTTTGCTGCTGGAAGCGGTGTTTTAGCAGCTGTCTTATGTATATCCACTCCACCATGAATTATAACACTTCCGAAATCACCTGGTCAGAACAAGTGCACATAAGCAACACGTTAATGAACTTTCAGAAATCAGTAATCTTAAGTGTATATGCATTTAAGGTCTTCAAAATACAGTCGGCATTTAACTAACGAACACCCACAGTCCACATATTACTTGATTTCACTCCTGTATAGGAGGCCAACATGCTAGTAACAGAAGATTTTAATGCATATTGCCTCCATTATTAGCTACTATCTAACTATTAAAATTTAAGTTCACCCATTGTAAGATATTTAATTATATATAGATATGTTGCCTGATAAATTTGGGATGATATCAAAGATGCACACATCTCACTTTTCGAGCATAAGATTTGGGATTTTGATCATCTATTCATAGTTGAAGTTTATGCCCGACAAATCTTTTGTTGGGAAATATACATTCCAGAAACATTTGTGTGTATACAACAATAATATTACAATCATAGTAGAGTGCTTATTCAAGAGCTGTGTCACTTGTCCATAGCTGAGAATAACTGAGATTCTTACTGATTATACAGGGGATAAACGTTTGTACCAGAATGTAATATGGACGGTAAGAGAGATTCAGCTCTGGAATAGCACATTGGTCAGACTTGTGAGACAAAAAACTTAACTAATATCATAATGTCATTGAAATATTATGTTTTTTTTCCTGATAAGTTAAACTATAGAATACAGTGTTAAATTTGACATAATGACATTGAATAACCAAAAAATATGTTGTGGTGAATATTAATTATAAGAACATTACTGCTCTATGTTGCTTTGACACCATAGGCAGGACCGTTTACCAATTAGGCATTTTGTCTTAAGAACAACAACCAATTGATTCTCCTAAACGAGATCCTAATCGTCTAAAAAAAAATGTGAAACTGTACCGAGAAAAAGGCAGATTTATATAATAGAGGCACCCATACCTTCTTCAGCCTCTTCCAAACCACCGGCTTTTACTGTACCACCTACAGCAGGTACTCCATTGGGCACTTGTTGAGGTTTAGAAGGGACAGTATCTCCAAAGGCTTCATTCACTTTTGGTCCAAGTGTCTGCATTGCATAAATTAAGTAATTTAAGCATAAAGTGGGAGTTTAAGCATAAAGTGGGAGTGATAGACAACAGCTCACAAGGCACAAGAGTGTTGAATAAAAAATATAATGTGGTAGCATACCCCATATCCTGGTATGGTCTCAGAAACGTGTTCTGCTTCCAATGCCATTGCAGCCCTATTTATCTTTGCCTTCTCGAGCTTTGGCAACATTGCAGAAGCTCCATTTTTGCATTTTTCTATGAATTTATGCTATTTCAAGAAAAAGAAACATAAGCAAATATGATACAGTAGTAAAATGTTGACTTCAGCTGCAAGCAACTAAGCACCTACAATCCAATTTATCCACCTATGCATTGTAGACCAGATGAAACAGGCAGATACCAGTTTATTGAAAACAAATTGTAAACATAATTAGCAATTCAAAGATTGTCATGGCTCCAGCATGACCATATCTGAATTCTAAGGGAGTAGCCAAAAAAGAGATCCTACTTGATAAACGTTAAAACTATTCATATTATAATAGCAAAAATGCCCTCATTTTAGCTTAAATATATAACAAAATGATCACTTAACTTGCAAATATTATGTCTATTTTGTTATTTTAATTTTGTGGATATCTTATAACTAATCATGGAGCAAAAATACTGAATTTCAGAAGATTAAAAGAGAATAATAGAAGATAAACTGAAGCTTGATTGAAGATTATGTGAAATTATAAAGCCCAAGACTCAAAGTTTAAAACCCAAAAGAAGTGGTGATTGCAGCCCAAAATTTTAATAAGAAAAAAGAAGCCCGAGACCCAAATCTGGTTAAGCACATCCGGTCAACAACAACATAACGAGACTCTCAAGCGCTTGCAACGGTCATATTGCTAAAGAAGAAAAAGAGACGTTGGGGCCTTATGCTTATCTAAATAAGATGGAGATACAAAAGAAAGGGGAGAGACCACTACCGACCCCTTTGGGGTCATACCCCCTCACGTCACCAACAACACAATTGTCATCCATAATTAATTATACAAGCACCTTTGAATTGATTATTTAATCATTGTTATTATAGTTTCGTTTTCTACGAATGACCAGGAGCTTTCATTTCTAGTATTCCCTTTTGTTTTGTTATTTGTCACTTGAATTAACTTGGTCTTAAGTCTTCAAGTTTATGGTGATTAAGAGTTAATTAGAGAAGTAAACTGTGGGTGGTTATTCAAGTGATTTAAGGGTGATGAATAGATAAATAATGGGTTTAATCTTTGAGCTTATGGATGGGTTTTGGAGTTTATGGTTATGGAGCGGGTCTCGTCTCATTATCAGCAACTTCACATCATTAATCTCATTCGGTTATCTTTAAACCTTTTTGTCTCTTTAGTTTAGTATGTTAATTGCTATGATTGTTAGCTTTAGGATTAGTTTAATTTTATTTTGCATTATAAAGTAGATTATATATACTTGCTTAGATTTGGTTGTCTTGATGTTGTCATGATTAAATTGTAAAATCAAAAATCAACTTTACCCAATCCCGTCTTTCACGAGGTATGGAGGAGGTGAGATGTAGACAGCCTTACCCCTACCCGAATGTAGAGAGACTGCTTCCAGAGGACCTCCGTCCTTTTTGCGGAGAGTGAGGATTGAACCCTTGACCTTTGTATCGAGAGAGGGGTTTTCCAACTGATCCAACCCTACTATAGGATGTCATGATTAAATCGTGACTTGGTAAATTGGTTGGTATTTTTAGTTAGTGTTTTGACTCGCGGTTGAACCAAACGGAGTTAGTTGCGAATTGTTTTTGATATAAAAATGTGTTTTAACTTAAATTGAGAAGCGTACGCGAGATTGGTTTTTGAGCATTATTCTTGATTAGACATCTCTATATTGAGATAAAGCAATTTAAACGTGTTTCGTTTTTAAAATCAAACCTTGCAACTAACGAAGTTTGGGCTTAAATACCTTGAAAAGGGGAAACCCACCTCGTGGTATTTGCCTAGACTGTTTTTATCTATTTATCGGACAAGTTTGAGTTGCGCATCCGTATGCCGCCTTGCTTGATTTAAGATGAAAACATTCTACGAGTCAAGATCCTAGATATAAATTTTAACCGATCATTTTAAAACATTTGCTAAGGTCGATTTGAAACGCGCACTTGCGTGTATAATCAGCTTTTGTTGAATGCTTTCTATACCAAACCACCACGATTGCCTGTTTCTGTGATTATTCATTTATATTAGGGTTTAGCACTTCTCAAAACAGTATTGCGGTAATCAGTTGAAATGACACTTCACAACTAGAGATACTTACGTCTAAGCAAGCATTTCTTTATTATTAGTTTTCGCTTTGCCTTAGTTATATAGTTTAAATCACCAAACCAAAACCCCTTTTACTGAAGCATCAACGATACTCGACCGACGACCCTCAATTCACCACTCCTTCGATATGATACTCGGGAGATCTATACTTACCAAGATACTATTGTATTAAGGTTTGTATTTATCCTACCGTTTTTATAAATATTTTTGGTGACGTTCAACGACAACATCACTACTCTTATAAAACCCAAATACACATATGAAAATGAAACATTAGCTAGACAATTATTATTGTTTACCAATCAATAAACATGTGTATATACATTAAAAGATAAATTAGTAATGGCAAAAAATAAATAAATAAATAATGCCTTCCAATTTAAACTGAAGAGTCCGGACGTCATTTGTAAAATTTTGAAATAAAAGAAAATTAGTGGTCTGTATTTTAAAACATTCACACATTTAAATAAGGTGAAACCTGGACGAACGAAAACCAACTCTCTTGAAACAATACATTTTGAAAGATTGAAAATAGCACAATGCTGGATGTATACAGCCATTAGCCCAAAAAGTGAAACAGTACTATAATGAAAAACATATAGCTACAACAACATACCTTTAGTAGCTCAGATGCAGTGGGGCGTATACGAGGGTCTTTTGTAAGGCATTTTGCAATGAAATCATGGAACACAAGAGACCTAGAACATGAGTATGTTAGCTAAAAGTACAAGGATACATGGTAGGAACATACAAAAACATATAGTTGAGGATAATATCCCATTATCAACTACAATTCATGCCAGTTTCCATCTATCTAAAAACATTAAAAAGGCAACGAAGTGATATTCATAAAGAGACATTAACATACCATTTTTCTTTATCTTCAAGCATTGGAGCAGGTTCGATGGAGATCATAAATAACACCTATTGCATGTATTAAGCATGTTAATTTTCTGAAGCATAGTCATTCAAACACCAGAAATACAATAAAGATAATAAAATAGAAACAGGAAGACACATGAGCACGGCATATAAGGTACAACAAAAAGAACATAACTAGCAATAAGAAACTAAATCCGTGTGTCATTTGTTGATGAAGAAAACTGACACACATAACAGGTAGAATATCAAACTTTCTATTTCTCCTCTATATGCCTTCACATGAATGGTCTTCCAACATCACTACAGTTTACAAAGGCTTACTTGACCCTAACACTAACTCAATTTTCTAAAGAAACAAATTTTCAAAAACATTTTCCAGAAATATTCTGAAAATAATGTGGGCATATAACATCGTATACAGTATAACATGCAAAAGCATCAAGCATATGAGCTATAATATAAACAAATCAGCAATCAATGTAACATTCTGAATTGCTGAAATTTGGGGACCATCACAAACTTTTATGAAACATGGAAAAAATGAAGTTAACGCACTCTCTCTAATAGAAACCGTTTCATGTTCCACTAAAAGAAAATGTGGTAAGATTGACTACGTTTCACAATATCACAAGACACAATGAATAAATAAACGCACTAACCCTCATTGGATGCACATTTGATCTTGGAGGAAGGCCCTGAAAGAAACAATTATAAGAGACAGAAGGTAAAAAAAAACAATTGCGTTAATTAGAAGAATTTTTTCTCTTTCTTTACAGACTAATTAATATACCTCTGCCATTTCGATTGCAGACACCCCAAGAGCCCACACATCCACCTGCAAGAAAAGTAGATTACAGAAAATAGTTTGTTTAAGTTAGCACATTCTTTAACGTATAAAATAGTTGTAAGAAAACAAACCAACCAACATATCAAACTTAATTGAGAAGAACAGCTCATGTCAACGTCATTACAGTTTCTAAAAGATATGACGGTACAGTCACCCCATAAAGAATGTTTCGCATCTTTTAAAGTAAGGTGTATTTGCAGTTTTTAAACTACAGGAATCCTTCTACATTGTTGGACAAAACAATGAATATAGACATTAAAGTGTAGGTAGCCATAAGATGATCATTTTACCTTCCCATCATATCGGCTCTCCTGGATAACTTCAGGAGCCATCCAGTGGGGAGTACCAATAAACTGAAAACGACATAAGAAAATAAATTAATTGCAAAAAAACACAAGAAAAAATACAATCATTAAATAGAGTTTAAGCTATGAGAGCAAAGAGAAGAGGGTCTGCTCTGAAAAAAATTCATCAATTATGTATAATAAGAATTAGCTGCTGATGTTAAACCATCAGAATAATAACTCGAGTGCAATACCGTATTACGTTTGGACATCGTCCTTGTCAGCTGTGCAGCAACACCAAAATCACCTGTATATTTCGTAAAAAAGAATTACAATGCATTTTGCTATCAGTATACCATAATACTGCATTGTCGAATGTTGAAATTCTCAAAAACATTTCAGCAAAACAGTAAACAGACTTCCAGGACTATAAATCTTATCACATTTGACCATCCAGGGCAAGAAAACATAAGTAAACATGAAGAGATTTGCATAACATGTTTGTTTCTACAACTTACCCAACTTCACCTCTCCTTGTTCAGTCAACAAGATATTACCACCCTTGATATCACGATGCACCTTGAAGATCGAGTGCAAATAGGATAAGCCCTACACCAAATGCAACAAAAAATAGATCTAAGAGATTCTACATGTGTTCAATTTACCCTTTAGTAACCTACTTATCCACAAGCATAAGACAAAAAAAAAATGCAAGGATGCAGATAGATCAGATCTTATAGTACCTTCAATGCTTCCTTACATATATATGCTATTTGGTATTCCTCTAGAGGTTCATCTGTAACATTCATCAAATCAGCAACACTTCCTCCGCCACAATACTCCATTACAATCTGCCAATAAATTGAAGCAATCATGTTTGAATCAGTATCAAAAAGAAAGAGAGAAACAGTACAACTACTGCTTACCACAGAGTCATATGTAAGAAGTTTAGTCTCAATAGATAAAAAAACATAGAACGGTTGATACAGTCAATGTCATGTAAACAAAGTAAATGTGAAATGACAGAATAAACCACCACCCTTTTCTACACGAACCATAAACGAATAGCTTTTCTTTAAAATAGTTTATATGAACAACTGTGGTAAGAATAGGTGTATATGTAAGAGTGCTCCTACCCAGAGGTACTCCTCACCCTGGTAGCTTCCTAGATAACGAACAACATTAGGATGACTGCATTGCTGCAACATCTCTATTTCACCACGGATTTCTTCATACCCTTCTTCCTGATATACAAAGCATGGCAAAAAGGCTATGAGAAGTTAATTACCCAATCCAACTCAAGATAGACGATGTTTAAGTATAGCATACCCCTTCAGATAATGATATCACTTTAATTGCGACCATTTCCGAAGTTTTTAAATCACGAGCTTTGTAGACAGACCCATAAGAACCTTTTCCTGTCATTACCAAAGATAGACCATTCAGTAACTTAGTTCTACACCAGATTAAATGTTCTAACTTTGACAATTTCTTACTTAGTATTATGATGTCTCGAAGTATCATCGCAGTATGTAGTTATGCTAACATCTAACTTATATGTATGTGAAATTATGGATGTATATGAATGTTATACAAAGTAAAATCCTATGCATAATGTATGTCAACTACGGTTTCTTGAACAGTTACAGGCTCCGGAGATCCTATCTTACCTGAGGTTATTTTGCAATCAATACACTTGTTAGATACTAGTCTTGATTGTTTAGTTAAGGTGTTAGCTAGAAGCTTATCCAGCATTGCATTATATATTGTTAACAACATTTGTATGGCAAAGGAGGGTAAAGGTTAACAATATGAATCTGAATTCTGAAACATATTACTGAAACACAGATTAGGCACACAAAAAATGAGCACAGCAAATCCTTTTTCCCCAGTTCAGATCGTAGTGCCGCCTTTAACAACCACATAGAAATCTCTAAGGCGTGTTGGGGTAATGGCTTAGAAGTTAACAACTCAAGCCAATAGCTCAAAGCTTTCTATACAATAATCTAAGTATGTATGTAGAATCCTGTAATAACCTCATTATTAGGCACTAATAAATCTTAAAATCCGAATGCATCACGTCTGAGGACCATTGCGGATCTCATGCAGTAGATGTCCGCGTTCTCGCTTGTATAATTGTTACACGTAGAGAGTTGAACATGATTCATTTATAAGCTAAAAAGCAGGATTCATAGACACAGTTTACGCTCAATCAAAGAGGCAAAGTGCTACATCTTTTAATGTTTTTGCAGTTTGAGAATTACACTATCACCCTCTAGTCATCTAGTTTTCTAAACCGATGTATGTAATCCGAATTCTATAGCTATTCAAAGAATGCCAGTAACTAAATTTCAATTATACAAGTCAGTAATATATATTACTAGAGCACAGATCATGCAAAAAGTCAAGTGCAGAACTGCAGATCCCCCCCCCCCCTTTTCAAATCCTGATGCCACCTCATCAACAAAAGCATAGAAACCATAGTCACATGGATCGCTCAACTAGCAACGATTTCCGTTCTGGATCGGTCGTTCCCAATCGCGGTACGTTTGCGATCCGGATCACCGGGGATCGCGAACTGAAACCCATAATCATCGTTCCCAATCGCCGTTCCGTTTTGCACCGGATCGCGATCCAACAATTCGCGAATCGGCGATCTAATAATTAACAAATCGGCGATTTATAGGACTTTAAAACGCGTTCGAATACTATGTAATACGCCAACCGTGGGAATTTGAAGGGTTCCAATACTCTATTTCTTTTGAATGTGTGTAAATGGGAAGTTTTATTAGGGTTTGGGAGAAAAGTTAGATGGTAGGCGGATGTAAACTAAGTGAGTGTGTTTAGGTCAAATGAAGAATCCGTATATTTAGCTATAACATTTGTCGTTGGGCTGGATCCAGAAAAGATTAAAAGGTTGGGCTGAAATGCATAATGCACTGATTTGATCCGAATGCTAATAAGTTGGTTTGCAACGAATAAATTTGTTGATGGCTATTTGTTGGGTTACAAATTGATTAAAACATGGGCTGAAAATATGTTATACATACAGTGACTTGCCATACTCTTTGTAGGGTGTATTGGCAAGTCTATTAATATTAATGTATCATTGAAGTTTAGTTATGAGTTATGACTTGTGGATGTATCAAAATATATGAAACTAAACATTATTATGATTGGGTACGTAGTGCCAAAGTATTTGGTACAGCGAACCCAAATATATGGTACACCGAACCGAAGCGAACCGGAATGAGCCTACCCCCCGTCGTGCCAGATTTTGAGAAATAGCGAACCGCAATCCAGTACCGCGATCCCGTACCGGAGCGATCCCACTATGATAGAAACCTCTTAAGGATGTTGGGGGTAATGGCTCAGAAGTAAAACAGTCAGGCCAATAGTTGAAGTTTAAAAGCTTTCTATACAATTATCAAAGTGTATATGCAGAACGCTTTAAAGACCCTATTATTAAGCACTAATAAATCTTAGAACCCGAGTACATCCTGTCTCTCTCATTCATTTAATGTATACTTGCTACACATAGAAGGGTTTAACAGGATTGATCCTAGAAACTCACACACAAAGGCTAGACGCAGTTGCAGATGCCAAGTCCTATATCTTTCAATGTCTTTGCTGTTCTATTAGTGAGATCTGAGAATTATACTATCTTCCGCTAGTTATCTAGTTTTCCGAAATAATATATATAAAAGTAAATTCTATAGCTAAACAACAAATGGCAGTACTAATAAATTTCACTGTACCAAGTTCATGAAGCAATTCATACTTAGTAGACGGATCTTCTCTAGTAATACTATCCGCAATGGAACCAGACGACATTTTACTCGTCCGTTTCCTCGAATGCCCTCCGTCACCATCCTGCGAAGACGACGTCTTCCCCTTCCCTTTCCCAAACCCCTCCCCTACTCCCTGCATACTCGCTACCGCTCTACTCATCGTCGACATTCCTCCACCACCTACACTCCGCCTCACAAACGTCCCCGATACCGACTCATCCTCTCTCTCATCCGATCTCACCACAAACGTACCAAATCCACCTCCTTCCTCATCATCATCATCCTCATCTTCATCTCGACGACGCGTGTAATCCACGCGCCTAGGGTTAGTCTTCACAATCATAGTACCTGAAATGCTCTCATTTTCATCGTCGTCGGACTCGTCATCTCTCCCACGGCGCGTGGGATGGCGCGTGGGGTCCACGCGCTTGACGATCATTGTGCCGGAGATGCTTTCGTCGTCATCGGAATCAACGGCGGCGCCGAAGTCTTTAGGTAAGCGTTTGAGAAGTGGAGGGAGTGATTCGTCGTCGTTTTGATTGTCTTCTTCATCGCTGTGAACTACGAAGGTTGAGTAGAGGTCTGGTGTCGTCCGGCGAGTCGCCGGAGAGTAATCCATTTCCACGGTGGTTGTGTGTGTGTGTTTTTAGTGTGTGAGAGAGAGAGTTATTGTTATGAAATGAAAATATATTTTTGATTTGTACCCTTTAGCTTTTGTAAAGTAGGAGATATAGTCCTGTAAAAGTCTTCTTTATCTCATGTTGTTCGTTTACACGAGTGTAATCGGTTTATTAGATGGTGGTAACTCATTTCACATCTGTGTACCTAAATAATAGAGTTAATTACTTAAATGGTCCTTGGGTGTATTGAGATTTGGGTATATGACGAATTTAGTTTTTGAAAAAAAAAAAAATAAAAAATAAAAAAGATATCTATCTGTTATGGATAATTAGTGGATGTCCATATAGCCCATAGCTAATAGGGTTTTTACCATATTGTTTATTTTATATATACTCATTTCACCTCATTACAACCCTTTTGTAAAAGACCTCTTTGATAGTTTATCTTAGGTGCTTACGCCTAGTGGAGAAGGTTTTCGATCATTTCCCAAGCCTATGGTAATCTATTTGCTATGACAGGTAGTGAGAGATATTGTCCATTTTCATTTATGAGATTTAATTCTATGACACCTGAGAGATATGAGTATCAAAACACTACTTGTGAGGTGCTAGTGTGTAATCTCCGTGCTTATTATAATTAAAGGGGAACGATTAATTGTTGTAATTACTTTTATATTAGTGTTAAATGACCCCTAACTTGTATTTTGATTAGAATAAAAGCGCATTTGCTTGAGGACAAG
>LBNU01022249.1:0-17907 GCA_014162995.1 Artemisia annua | reverse complement strand
TTTTTTTTTTTTTTTTTTTTTTTTATTATTTTTTTTTTGGTAAATTATCTTTTGTTCATTATCTCCATTTTTAAACAAACTGCATAGTAACTTAATGTCCATTTTTTTAATATCATAACTGCCCCTTGACGACCTTAATAAAGTAGCAACAATGTATGTTAGTAAACCTCCTAGTGATATGGACATAAGCATAACTTATCATCATAGTAGGCATTTGTTAGTTATTTTTTTACTTATTTGCAATATTGGTCAAAAGGTTTGTTTGAACATCGTTAGTTACTTTGTTTACATTTAAATGTATAAGCATTGAAACTCATTACAACTAGAAGTTGATGTTGGCGTAGGTTTTTCTAAAATGCAAATTTTCCATTGTTTCATATGTCGCTGAAATTTTTTATGATGTGTCAGTTATATTTTACTCTAAATTATCTGGTAACAGCCACTTCTATTATATTCATATGTAATCATATTGTTATTCTTCGCGTTGCTATTAGAAATTTATATATAGTGATTAAAAAGTGTACTGCGAACAATGGGACCATACGAGATGAAGAGACAATTATAGTGATTGTAAGTAGATTAGTTACAGTACATATATATCACCTAAAATTATATTACTTGACAGTTTAGAATTATTAATTGATGTAAATAACTAATGTATTTGTTTTTATTATTAATAGATGTATATTTGTGCTTTTAGGATCGAATGAAGGTGAAGTTAAATGAGGTACCACAATTAGAGCGAACTGATTCATTCAAAGAACATGTTTGCATAGATCTGGTAGGCCCTGATGGACACGGAAGTGTCAAGACTTTTGGTGGAGGAGTATCTACTCGTGATGTTTTTGGGGCTCACTTATCATTAAGAAATACCACCTCTTCAGATGCAATAGAAAGGATGGTTCAAGCTCAAGTAGATGCAAAGTTCGAGACTAAGGTAGCTGAGCGGTAGTAGATCTAGTAGCAGAGCAAGATGCATAAATGGAGGCCAAAGTAGCAGAGCAAGTAGCAGTGCATGTTTCTAATCATGAAACATCTCAAATGGAGTGGTTTAAGAAACTGGAATTACTACTAGGAAGGGAGTTGCCACCTCTGTCGGGTCATCAGGGACATAGATCTGGATCAAGTGTTGGCCAAGTATATCTCTAATTAGTTATTCTTAACATATTCTAGCCATTATTGCATGTGATCAAACTATTAAATGGCCAACTGCATTTTGTAGGTCCGAACTCCGTCAAATGAAAATTGATAAAAAGGTTCAGACTTATTTGCTTAGCTATCTTTTTAATGCAAGTACATATTCTATACCTTAGCTTTCTATTATAAATCTATACACATAATTGATACTATGGTATCCTAGTTAAAAAATTTATATTGTACCCATTACAGATAACGACATTGATTCAAAATGTTTGGTATTTTAATACCATTTTTGGTTTTCAATGAATCTAATATAAATTCTCTAACCCATTTAAGCTATTTTAAATGAGGTTGAAACTATCAGGATTATATTCAACCCATTTGACCCAATTCAGTTTTGAGTTTGAAACTTTTGACTCGTTTAAACATTGTATACCCTTTCTATTACTATTTTGTATATCAAACTTTTTTCTTGTTTCATACATAATTCTATTGTTGGAATATTATTATGATTAAGACGGGATCTGATGAGCTTTATTCGTTTCCATTAGTAATAAATTGTCTTAGTGGTTTATATTGATTTCTAGTTATGACTTTGCATTCTAAAGACCATGGTTTACATGGATGTTGGACGTATTGGGGTTTATTTTATTGTATTTAAGTGATCATTTTGACTTGATTTTGTGGATGATTAATAAAAATTGAGTTCAATTTATTTTTGGCTTCGATTGAATTAAATTTGCACGTATATGAGATGATTGGTTTATACGATGGTGTACTAAAAACTATTTGTAACGGAAAATGGTGCTAATATACGTTAGGAATGATTATGCAAACCGTGCCAAATGATTTTTATAACAAACGCAAAAGCGTGCCAAATGTTTTTTTGGCAAGGCGGATAGAAATGTGCCAAATATGTTTGGCACAAAAACGGAAACCGTGCCAAATATGTTTCTCACGACAGAAAAATTGTCCTATTTCATTTTGGCATGGTAAAAAAGTGTGCCAAATACACATTCGGCATGGGAGATGAATTTGTACCAAATACGCATTTGGCAAGATATATAAAAGTGTGACAAATGCCCATTTTGGAATGAAAGATCGTCATCCGTGCCAAATACCTCATTCATGGTACTCTAAAGTTAAACAATCCTATGGACCGTGCTAAATACTATTTAGGACAATTTCAACCTGACCCAAATGTATTTGGCACCCTCATATTTAGGACGGAGCCAAAACTGTGCAAAATAGCATTTGGCATGGCTTTTTGAGTATTTGGCATGGTTTTCCACTCTCCCAAATACCCGTTTTTCTTGTAGTGAGCGATGGCCTAAGAATATGATGTTTCTCGCGAGACCATGTAGGCTCATTTTAGGGAAGTGACGTGTGTAGGTTGACTGCTACGTGCGCCTCCCCTATAGGTATTTTTGTGTGGTTTCTGAATGACTGGTGAGTCTCTTTTTTCGGGTGTTTGTTGACTCTTCTATGTGTGAGGAGAGTTGTCTACTCAGATAGGCCCGAGGTGATGGTTGGTTATATCCGAAAATTTAAGGGGGTTGTTCACCAGACATGTTTGGTTAAGAAACTTGTGCAAGTAAAAAATTTTCTGGATTTTTGAGTAAGAAATGTGTGAAAATAGGTGAAAGTTTTCGAGAGATTTGCGGCTATTTTGTATCATGTCCCCACGGATGGCGCCATGTTTACGTATGGTATATAAATCAGTTTAGAGATGGGATGAGAATGGTTTTGTTATTTGGTTATGGTAAGGACCCGATGAGATTGATGAACCTAAAAAAGCACTGGTAACACTTAAACAAATACCATACTTTACTGTTATGAGGCAGTATTTGCTCAAATGTGTGAAACTTGTGAAGTTGTGTGTGTTGCCTTATATTTATAGAGAGGCAAGTAGGGTTTAGAGATAAACCCTTGAGGGTTGATCAACAGCCGTGAAGAAGCCAGGTGTTGATCATATAAAGAGCAGACAAGGAGGACACGTGGTCAACGTCCTTTGGCTCGTACAAAGTGGTACTTGTCATGCGTTTCTACTATAAAGTGTCAGATGGTACATCTTAAACGTTAGTAACAGTTGAGGAGCAGTAGTACTGTATGCTCAGTCTGGCCTGATAGGTTTCACCAGGCCCTGCGTGGCATGGGATTTAAGTCGGGCCGTTATCAAGTGTTTGTTGATGGGCTTTGGTAATGGGCTTTATTCGAGCATGTATTTATTAAGCTTGGGCCACTAATATTGATATTTTATCAACCACTATACAACATCTTGTATCCCAACTATGCACCAAATTAGAGGTCAGATGATTTATGTGTTTAGGCTTAAAACACATGGGTGATAGGTTTAGTGTGTTTAGGCCTAAAATCACAAGGGTAGTAGGTTTGTTATGTTTGGGCCATAAAACATAACGGGTTTGGTTGTACCCGAAGAAGAATCTGATATCTAGCTTAGTATCAGTAAATATTATAAGTAACGTTGCAAGGTTTTCTCCTCCTAGGAGAGAGCTTGTTTTAACTCTCGAGTCGAAAACTTGGGGAGCTTGGGGGTGAAGAGAAGCTTCTCTTCACCCCAAGCTCCCTCCTGGGAGGAGAAAACCTTCTTCGTGACTGAAACACTATAAATCATCATGTTCGGTTGTTTATTTATTTTTTTTACTTATCGTTTTATGTTTATATTTGTGTTGTAGTGATATGTTTTATTTTATGCTTTCTATCATCATTATAGTTATAGAATTATTATTGTCGCTTATGATATTGTATCAGACTTGACCTGTTATTTAATACAAGAAACTTTGTATTTAAACGAGAACGCATTCATCTCCCTCTACGTTTTCCAAAAAAACAATAAGCTATTTACCTTCAATAAGTTAATCTAAACACCCTCTCACACAAGTTTTCTCAAAAGATCACGCCACAATTTACTTCTTTTTTTGCACATGGCAAAAAATTCTTACTTACATTCTATGACGTGCAAAAAACCCTCCTCTCATTATCCATTTATATTCAACTAAAATCTTTCAATCATTTCCATTAAGCGAATAAAAACTCCATTATTATGCTCATTTTTTAATTCCTGGTAGAGCGTTAGACCAAAGACGGCTATAATACACAACAACGTACCCATTCAAACCCCCATTTAACGGGTCACCCTCCGACCCATTTCCCCGAGCTTTCCCAATTTAATTTCAAAATCACCAAAAATAAACAAAAACCAATAATTAATTAATGGGCCAATCTTCATCCTCCCATCCTCAACCATCGCCACCGTGGTCAACGCACCGGTCAAACTCATCATCTTTTCGATCCATTCATCATAAAGATGACGTGGCAATTGAATATCCTGTTATTACAAACGCATCTTCTTATATTGACTATACATCTGAAATACCTGATGATTGTTTAGCTTTTGTTTTTCAGTTTTTAAACTCCGGTGACCGGAAACGATGCTCTCTTGTTTCACGCCGGTGGCTGTTGGTCGAAGGCCAGAGCCGTCACCGTTTGGCTTTAAACGCTCAATCGGAAATAGTTCCGTTGATTCCGGTGATTTTCTCACGGTTTGATTCCGTCACGAAGCTGTCGCTGCGATGTGACCGTAGATCTGTTAGTATTGATGATAATGGATTGGNAAGGTTCAAAACTGCTCATATATTGGGTAGTTTCATTTAGTATTGTCCTGTATTTGTTTTATATGTAGCTGTGCATTTTGGCAGGTCAATTTTGTTTCCAAACCATTTGTAATATTCTACCTTTGGAGTTATGACTGTAAGAGTTTTGTTAGTCAGTTTTGGTTGGGCTGCTAGTGAGATGTCAATGGAGGATGAAGAATAGATCCTTTTCGCATGTACTAGTAAAGATATGACCCTTGTTGACAGATATGGCTGCTATGAAAACTGAATATGGTTAAATGAAAAGATTAATCAACAAAGGTGGGAGATCAAGAATAACAAGCTACATTCGGTCAGTTCTTTATGAATATTCTTCATTCTTCTAGTTCTACGATCATATATTTAAAAAAAGGTTTACAAAAATGTTAGAGCTTGTTGCTATTTGACTCACCTCCTAGTATATTAAAGTGGGTCTGATGATCTGCTTATAATTTAAGGATCAATATCAGATAAGATAGATTTTTTACAAGATAGAGTTGATACTTCCTATGGAGTTGCTCACCAGTTATATTTTGTTTGTTAATTTTTGTTTGATTCTTCTTTGGAAGTAGAATCTTGAATGGGACCTACCTTTGATCAAGTCTTGCTAGAATTAACGTGCCATGTGTGTTCTTGGCTTTTCTTTGATTACGCTTAGTTAACCTGCTTCTTCTGTTGTTATATACTTTTATACCCATATGGCCATATTGCCCCTCTTACGTGTTGAACCTTCATGATGTGTTAGATACTGGAATCTTGTATCATAAAGGGTTTAGTGAATTCTGAATAAGTATGTATATGAATAATTGAATAGCTTTTTCTCTTCTCATAAATTGCGCGTTAAAAATATCAGTGATGCATTATCAAGTTTGTACTTTTTATAGAAAAGTTTGATATCTTGACACATCGTCATAAACTTTTTGAATCATCTTACATAAACTCATTTTAAGCCAGTAGTAACGTGCTTAATCATGTATAATGCCCAATCATTGTAAGCATGTTGCATAATACTATGCCAAAGATTAAAATCCCGCATGTCCTTTTAAACATGATATGACACGATCTATGTCTCAAATTCTCGTCGTCGATTGATCAGTATGGGGCCGCAAATGGATCCATTTCCCATGTATGATAGATGAGAGGAAATGAAGGTGGCATATAAACAACAATATCTACAGGTGTAAGGTTTTTATTTTTTATTTTATTTATTTATTTATTTTCTTCTTGCTTATCTGCTTTCTTTTAAGTAAATTTGATTTTCAATATAAAAGAAAATGATTATTATTTATGTGCCATACAACCAGATTTTTTTTGAAACCATACATAGATTAACTTAACTAAATTTCAATAACTCAAATTTTCTGTTAATTTTTATCTCTAAATTTTTATCTCTACTATATATATAAAGTTGCAGCGGATGGATACACCAGGGGTATATGCCGGGGCGGTACTACAATGGGGGCGGTGTGGGCAGTTGCCTCCACAAAGTTTCTAGTAGATGTTAAAACTTCTATCAATGTCGATTTTCTTCGGATGATCATGATGTGCAATTTTTATTCTGCCCGTAAGAGAATAAATAGTATAATGGTTAAGGACATTCTTTACTTTCGGTCAGATCTAATGTTCGATTTTTGTGCTACCCCAAATTTTGTTATCTAAATTTTTGTTTTTGCTTTCTCTATTCGTATTAATATCGATCAGGAAATGTAAGTATGTCCTAAATATTGTCCATATAATTACAACTAGTTTAGGTTATACCTAAACAAGTTCATTTTCATTCAAAGTAAAGTCATTGTCATTACATCAACAAAGGCCGAGTTAGTGACATGACCCGACTTGACATTTACTCTCAACTTTTGCCCCCTCTTAAAAGATTTTCTGGTACCGCCCCTGGGTATATGGAGAATTTGGCTATGGAGTTAAGAATGACGAAGGTCGCTCGATATTAGAGTTTCCTACCGCTCACGACTTGGTTGTAGCGAACTCCTTCTTCAAGAAGAGAGACGCATAGGAGACCTTAGAGCATGCAAGGATTGTTGGGTCTATCCAGGCAAGGCATACTCATCTCAACATAGATTGGTAGCATTAGATGCACTATTTCAGAGATGTCACATGATAGAGGTGACTGGGATGGCAAGGAGTTTGTGGAAGAACTTGAACGGGGATGCGGTAGTCTTTTAAAGCGACAGTCTTAGAGGGACTCTCTGCTCGGTTGGAGTACTTGATTGTTTGTGGCGCATATCAAATGTGGATTACCATTTCCTGCATCATTAAAGACGGAACAAAGGATTCCTTAGGTATGGCTAGTGGATCGGTGAGAACCCAAAAGGCCCGCAGTGAATCTTGGTGGTTTAGTGAGGAGGTGAAAATCAAAGTCGCAGTGAAACAAACTAGGTTTAGAGAGCTTCCTTTATACCGCAAGGGCCATCAAGCGGATAAGGCCTTTCAGAAGAGAAGTACAAAGTAGCTAAAAGAGAAGCAAAAAGGCAGTAGCACAGGCGAAGGACAAAGCGTATGAAAATTTGTATAAGAATTTGGATTCCAAAGAGGGGGCAAACGATATTTTCAAGATTGCTAAAGCCCGAAAGAGAAGAATAAGGGATTTAGGAAATGTAAAATATATCAAGGATGAAGGAGGGCGAAGCATTGTGAACGAAGAAGATATTAAGAAAAATGGGGAGAGTATTTCTCTTCTCTTTTCAACGAGAGGAATCCCAAAGGAAGCGGGGAATGAGAGAACCCTAGCCATCATCTGCAATTCGATTGCTACCACTCCAGGATCAGCCAAGGAGAGAAAAGTGAAGGTTGCACTACAGAAGACGAGAAGAAATAAAGTGGTAGGCACAAACCAAATACCCATAAAAGCTTGGAGGTGCCTAGGAGATGATGGGGTAAAGTAGTTGACTTGCCTTTTCAACAAGATCTTCTCAAACCCTAAGATGCCAGATGAATGGAGACTCACTAAAGTCATTCCCATTTACAAGAACAAGCGCAACACGTAAGTATGTAGCAATTATAGGAGTATTAAGTTTCTTTGGCACACTATGAAGTTCTGAGACAAAATTAGTGAAAGAAGGTTGAGAAGGGAAACAAGGTTTCAGAGAACCAATTTGGTTTTATGCTAGGAAGTTCTTCAACCGAGGCAATTCACCTTCTTAGAAGTCTTATGGAAAAGTATAGAGAAAGACAAAAAAAATTACATATGATTTTCTACACCTAGAAAAGGCCTATGATAGTATTCCATGTGAGTTGATTTGGAGAACTTAATAGATAAAGGAATACGAAGGAGATACTTAAGAGTCACTAGGGATATGTACGATGGGGCGAAGACTCGCGTACGAACCACTGTGAGGAACACAAAGTTTTTCCCTGTGAAAGTAGGTCTTCACCGGGGATCAACCATTAGCCCTTACCTCTTCGCCTTGATTCTTGATGAGTCATCACGAGGGATACTAAAGAGCATCCCTTGGTGCATGATATTTGCAGACAGTATTGTGTTGGTTGCTGAATAGGCGGATGGGTTAAACAACAGATTGGAGATTGGAGCACTGGAGGGAGGCACTTGAAGACAGTGGCCTTTAGTTAAGCAGAGTGAAGACATAATACTTGAGATATGACTATGGTAGAAATGTGTGAGTCCACAACGAAGAAATGGATATTCATATCGGCGACAAGATCATCCAACCTAAGGAGTCTTTTAGATATTTGGGTTTGATGTAATATTTTACTATTCGTTTTTCCGAAGAAACACTCGTGGAAGTATTTCCCGGGTCGTATTTCCCAACGAAGGTTGAATTCGAGTTTGTCGATTCGGAGTCGTGATACGTGAAGTGAATGGGTATATAATTGGGAAGATTTGGGATTTCTAAGCTACGGATATAGATTAACAAGTGAAAACAAGCAATTAAGCTAAGGGAACAAGTAATAGGGCATAGGGATACCTAAAACGCAAAATTAAACTAAAAACGGGGATTAAAAACGTAACGACGCAAAATAAAAAGTGAAATCTAAGAAATCCTAATCCTACGGGCATGAAAACAAATTCCCTACATTCTAATTTATAAAAGAAAATTTTAGAAAAAGTAAAATATTTTTTGTGTCTTTTTATTTATTAAATGTGATTTAGAAACTATTATAAAGAAATTAAATAACTAAAAATAGTAAAATGTGAAAAATAAATCCGAAATTTTTATGAAAAAATACTTTAAACTAATTTTAGTTTAATGAAAATAAAATTTTTGAAAAAGCTGAATGGAAAAGCTAGAGAATAAGCTAAACAGGTTTGAGGACTAAATAAGCTTTAAAAAGAGAAATGCTATAAAAGAATAAAATGAGAAACATTTAACAAGAAATGACCCAAGGGCGATTTGGTTAAACTGTGCTAGTGTGAGGTGTGTTGTGCAGGAGGTAACAGGTTCGAATCGTGGCAATTTATATAACTATACACATGAAAACTTTTTGAATAAAATAATTATACACATGAAAACAAACATTTTATATAACTATGACAATTTATAAAACTTAACAGATAAGCAGATAAAAAGGGAAAATAGTAGCAGTTAAGGCATAAGGTACTTTATGGAAACTAAAAGCTACAAATAAGCTTCTAAAAGCTGAACTAAAGGGAAACTTAAGGGAAACTTAAGCTAAGGCATCTAGGGGAATCCTAAATAAGCTTTGGGGATGACATGAGCATTAAAAAGAAACCTATAAAACATAAATAATCATACCCTAAAAAAGCATAATCCTACTGATGCTAAAACAGTTCTGTGTGGGCTATTTTTAAGCTAATGCACAAGCTAATATACTAAAAGCTAACGTCTAAAAATAGTGAAATCATGTATATAAGCAATCAATAAGCTTACGAACCAGAACTCAAACAATATAGGCTTATGAAGAGCTTACTATGAAGCTAGTTGGGACAGTGATAAGCAGGCATAAAAATCAGTTAAGAGGGAGTTTTTGAACGAAGATTTAGGCAAGCAAATGATGAAGCAAGGTACTAAAAGCTGTAAACTACTCAATATAAGCTAGGTAAGAGTTCATAAAAACAGGAATCATGCAATTAGGATACGTAGAGGAGCTAAAAAGTGGGAATGAAAAGGGTGAGTTGGAGCAGCAGGGCTGCTGAACCAACATGGGTTAAAATGGGTGAGAATGGATTCACTGAGTTTGTTGACTAAGCAAGCTAAGGAACTAGATAACGGGCAACAAGATTTACCTAAACTAATCTGATTAAAGCTAATATGAAGCAATATTAAACTAGATCATAACTAACTGATGCATTGAACAAAATGGGTCGAAATGGATAGAACTCAATATATTGACTAATGGGGTGCAAATACTAGATGTTCTATGCTAGCAATATCCTATATGGAGCTATTGTGAACCAAAAACTACGACTAATATGCCTTAAACTAAAATATACCCTACTGATTCATGAAAACAGTTGACAAGAAAAGGTTTAGAAAAACTAACTTGAAATCTTAAATACTATGTGGAAACCTAAAATTTTGATTAAGAAATACCTACAACTATTAAAGGGAACTGATCTAATTTAGTAAATGGTAAAAAACTCTTTTTAAGCTAAAAATTCAGGTTATGCCAAACACCCCCTTAAAAAGGGACTGCTTGTTTTTTATAAATAAAAACTGATTTTTTTAACTAAAACTTGTAATAAAAAGATGTGATAAGCTATGACTAAGATAAATAAGCATTATTGAATAGGAAATAAGTTCTAAAATAAGCTAATAAGCTAAAAGCTATTTTTTTTATTTATTATTATTATTATTTTTTTGTATTTTATTTGATATTTTTCTGATTTTTTAAGGATTTAAAAGACTCATAACAGTTATGAAAGTAAACTTTGGACAAAAAGCTTTAAAGAGCTTATTGAAATAGTACTATGAGCTTATGAAAACTTAAGGAACCATAAAAGCATTATGAAATAGCATGAACAGGAAGCTTAACAAGGAAATTAAGTGAAACCTGAATTTTTATTAAAACTAAAATTTTACAAAAGCTTCAGAAAGTAAATGAACACAGGAATAAAAATAAGCTACTTGATGCTAAATCTACCCTAAAGCTACCCCTACTCCTAATGAGTCAAATGTGAAGGAGAGGAGGTCCTTATATAGCCACGGGTAGAGAGGAGCCTAGGGTTCTGTGAAGCTTCCAGAAGATAATTTGAGCCGTTTGATCCTTATCCCACCAACAATGTCATCATCTTATCCCATTTTAGGCCCTTGGATCACTGCCACGTCCATCTGTCCAATGATATAGCTCGAATTTGACACGTGTGAGGATATATGTCGACATTCTGTGTTATGTCAGACCTTCTAGAAAGATTCTAGTACGAGGTTAAGGATTAGAATGGATTGGTACGAGGATTTACCCAGGGGAAGAAGAAGCACAGTAAAAGGGGTAAAGGGGCGCATTTTTATTTTTTTATCATTGTTTGACCGTGGGTGAGGGTTTGATCGGGTATAAGTGGCAGGCCGGGTTTTGGTGGAAGGGTAGTGGGCCTGTGTTGTTTTGTGGTAGTGGGCTTGGGGTAAATAAAAGGTGTAGTGGGTTTAGGATATTTTGGGTTGGTTATACAATGTTGGACCAGATTTAGTAGTTGTAGTGTTTTAGGAATTAATAGATAACAAGGACAATTAGTGTAGAATTTGAAAACTTCAAGGACCAAAACTGCCATCTTTGAAAGATATTTCCAAGGACTGAATTTGAAAACTTGATTATCTTCAGGGATTGATGTTGTCATTTTAGGCTCAAATATAATCTTTCTTTGAAAAATGCTTCTCCGGTCTCGGCTCTTTAACACTCTTTCCATATCTCGTGCCCGTGTTGTCGTTTTTAGCTAGGTTTTGTCCATTTCACACATATCCTTACCTGCACATTCAAAAACACAAAAGCAACAAATATTTGGTATTTTAGGTTAGTTTTTGGCCTTATTGGTCCGATTTATTAGGTAAAAGGTATGTGTAATTTAACATATACCAGGGTTCTGTGATATACAAATTAGTGACGATAGACGATGACGTAACCTATCGTATTAGAGCAGATAGGGTGAAATGGATAGGTGGCATCAGGAGCACTATACGATAAGACAGTCCCCCGTAACCTAAAGGGAAATTTTATTAGGATGGTAATTAGACCATCTATGTTGTACGGGTCAGAGTGCTGAGCGATCATGAAAGCTCAAGCAAATAGGGGGAACTGAGAATGCTAAGGTGAACTTGTGGTAAAACCACGTTTGGCATGATTCCGAACTGAGGTTTCAGAGCAGAACTTGAAGTCGAGACTATAATTTCCAAGATGAAAGAAGGAAAGTTGAGGTGGTTTTGGACATGTCAGGAGGAGGCAACAATCAACCCTAGTAAGGAATGTCAAAGTCCTCATGGTCGACGGTTCGTGGAGAAGGGGTAGAACAAAACATAGGTGGGGGTATTGACTTAAGCAGGACATGACCTCATATAGAAATGCGTGGAGAGATAAGATTAGAATGCGTGTAGTTCGGGCTAGATTGTTTGAGGGTGTGAGATAGTTTTTGCGTATAGGCTTTTTAGGTTTTTCTTAGTAGCTTTGCCTCTTGCGTTTTAGATACAGAGTCTCGTAGCTTGTCCTATTTAGGCTTATTAGATGTTTAGTTGCCTATCATGTTCCTTTTGCTTTGTCTTTAACTATAAGCTCCTATAGTGTTGGCCTGCTTAGATCTTAGCCATACTCTTTAGGTCTTGGGACCCTTGCCTTTCTGTTTTTTTAATGCTCGTATGTTTTGCTCATGTGCCCCGTCTCTTTTGCGCTTTATCTGTTCTATTTTCAGTTTTCTCTTGCGGCGTGCTTTTATTTGTGTATGTCATTTTTTGTCTTCTTTATTCTTTTGATGGTATTATGCCTATTTGTTTTGTATGCTTATCTTGGTGGTAAGGGTAGGATCTGTCTACATTTCACCTCCCCCTTACCCTGCTCCGGCTGGATTGTGTTTGTTGTTGTTGCATATAGAAAGAGAAAATGTTATTGCTTAAAAACTCTCAAAATGAGAAATGTTGAATCACTATTATGCCCTTATGTGTTATCTCAAATGTTGTTTCTAAAATTGCTCAATCTTTACACTTTTTTTTTCTTTTTCTTTTTTTCTTTTTTTTACCAATTCTCTCAATCCCACTATCTATCCCGACTCATATTTCACTTCCACTTTGTTAAATTGATGTTTTCGTATCGGATGATGATGGAGACTAGCCAATGTCAATTGCTAAACGTTACACGAAAAACTTAATCACAATATCTTAACTATAACTATTTGCCGCTATAAAAAATCTCGTTGTATGTGCTGGTACACGCCTAGTTTTAGTGATGACCCAAAAATACTTGTTACGCTAACCTTTCAAATATCAGGAATCAAACCAAAAATTAGTTGTAAAACTTCTTAAATATCAACAACGATACTCAATTTCACCTCGGGTACGAGAGTAGTATGTAGACTATCGACATGTCGTATCTTTAACTATAGTTAATGTGTGGTGATAGGAGTATTGATCTTTCACATTTGTGCATATGGAGATGTGGTGATCATTGACCATACTACAATAAAAGTAACGAAGAACAAGTCATTTGAAATTTCATTTTCATAGCATGTTGACTCCCATTTCCTTTGCATAAATACTACGTCAACTTTTATTTTTAAATTATCTTGAATCTATGACTCCTATCCCATTTTTATTACTCGTATAACTTAATATGTGTTGTTTATTTATTAGCCGTCGGCCAATCACGATTTTAAGTTATCTAGAGCCTATGACACACATTTTTTCCATAGTTTCAGATTGTCAACAAGGTGGAATATATTTATTTGACGAAGCAAGAGATTTAGATCATAGTATGTACATACGTACACGCATGTGTATGTGGGGTTCTCAAAGTCGACTTTGTGTTTTCTTTGTTGGTCTTTCTTTTCTTGCTATGAATATACATTTTAGTATACAACTTTAATTCAAAATAGAGTAAAATACACCGTTCGTCTCTGAACTTGTACAAATCCATCACACATGAGTACAAACTTGCATGTGTTCATCACGCAAGGTCCCTATTCTATGTTTTTTAATCACCTAAGGTCGCGTTGAATGTAATCCGTCGATCAACATCCGTTATTTTTCCAACATCTCTTTTTAGGTAAGGGAATATTGGTCTTTTTACTGTGTCGTATCACTTAAAGCCATTGTATAGTGTTTCATTTCCCTATATTACTCTTCTACCACAATTTTCATCTTCATTTATCATCACTAAACTTTCCCCAAAACCTTTCTTCTCCAAATCTTAAACCTGTCAAAATCATCCGTTTTTGGTGTAGTAGGCAAGCAATAGTTCGCACATCGTGGACAGCGTTCAACCCAGGGCGTCGATTCTATTCTTATCCTGATCAGGAAGTGCATTGCGGTATTAGCAACGTACATAGTAAGAATGGTGGTTGTTATTTTACTTTAATGACGTGCCATTTTCTTAATTATGGGTCTTCTTGTCGGTTCATAGGATGATATTGATCCGCAAATGTGTGCTCGTTCAACATTGACCGTATCAGGCCTTTTGAGGGGGAGAAATGAGCTTGAGGCAAGATTACAAGCCTCTTAAGCCGATGTGTGGAATTGGAAGGTTTGCCTGGTGCTTAGTTGGATCTTGTTTTGGATTGTTTATGCACTTTGTTAACTCTTTAGTTTTCTGTATAGTGGTGATATTTTGTGTTTTGTGGAATGTAAGTACTTGTTAGGGCACCATCTTAGTCTAACAACCTTGATCAAATAATGATGTAGTATGTATTAACTTTACATTCTCTTTAATGGAATGTTTCATGTTTTCCTATATTGAAAATGGTAGTTATTGAGTCTCCTATTTGGTTATGAAATTTGTTTTTATAACATCTTAGTTTAACATGAAATTTGTTTTTATAACATCTTAGTTTAACTTATCTTTATGCTATTGGTTATGAATTTGGTTAGTATTGACTTTGAATTGTCAACATTATTATGAATTTTATTAGTATTGACTTTGGTTAGTGTTGAGTTTATGCACGTGATTATATACATTGTTATCTTTAGAGGCTAGTGTAAAAATTTAGTCATTTGTTACTTGTTATTTGAGTTTTTCAATTGGGTACAAGTTAACCATTTTGTTCATTTACACTGCAGGCATCAAATGTTGACTTTAGGATAACATCACAATATATGACCAAATGCATTTTAAAGTTTAACATGTTTAGGCATTTGCTACCTTTGTACCAGTTTAACAACACAACAAATGTACAAAACCAATTAACAAGAAACTTTTATTAAAATACACAAACATAACATGGTTTAGGCACTTTCTTACCTTAAGTTTATTTCTTTGCTGCAACTTTATTACCTTTAGGCCGTGTCTCCTTTGCTGCAACTTTTTTAGGCACTTTCTTACCTTTTCCCTTTTCACTTGAACTTTTTTGTTTAGGCTCACTTTAACTACTTTGATTTCCATATACGCCACTGTGCCCAAGACATATTTTTCTGTTGTATCCAACAATGCTACAAACACTAAACTTTACACTCTTCCAAGCCTTAGATAACTTACCATTCTTAACAATATCTTCAGTTTCAGAAGCTATCCTTCTTCTTTTTTATTTTTTGAGCTACCCTCATCTGTTTGGTGGAACAATGGTTGTGGCCAAATTTGATTTTTCCCAATACTCATTGCCAGTTATGGGCTGGATAGTGTGTTTATAAGTTTCTTGCCAAGTGTTAAGATAGTAGCTGAGCTCATGTTTCCACAGATCCTACTTGTTGTCCATTTAAAGCCATATTTCGACCGGTAGCAACAACATTTTTACACCGTAAACCTGTTATCTTCTACAAGTACAAGCCTTAGTTACAACATTTACTACACATTAGTCTCACCATGTTCCACTAACCTGAAACTTATCTCCCCCATTCCATAAAACATTGTAGTTAACAGCCTCTTTCTTATCACATCTAACATGTTCGCAGTTGGTGTTAGTAGCCCATTACTCTTTCCAATCACATTCAAAACATTCAATGTTCTCTTAATACAGTATTCCCTGATATATTCTAAGGCTGTGATGATTTGTTTGTTCATACCTCCAACTGTTTTCCCATAAAACACTTGACACTTGTTATTAAGTGACACATCAGAATGAACTCTCCCTAAACAATTAGAAAATGCTATTTTAATTATAAATTTCATAACACATTAACATATACCACTTAAGTTATACAGATAGATAATTTACGTGAAAAATGTGCCCTTGACCATGGATTGGTGGTATCTACTTAACCAAATATAATACCAATAGAAAACAAGTAAGAGCTAAAGGCAAGAAGAAGTGAAAACGGTTTTGTGAGACTTTATTTGCATCTTACCTACAAGAACCGAAGCTAGGAAGGAATTAAAACGATATTTTAGGTCTTTATATGTACCGTACTTACAAATACAAATTTATTTTGTTTAGATCTTTCATTAGAAACTATTTTGTATTTCGTTTGCCCCTGTTGGAGAAAAAAAATATGATAAACTTGTTTCCAATAATTAATATTGAAAAGTTATTGCCCTTGCTTTAATAAAACTCAAATTATAACAATTATACTTTTCTCAAACTATGTATGTTACATACATATTATTAGCATTACCACCCCCATTTGCTAAAAAAATTAGTGGAGGTTTGTGTTCAAAAACACTCCGTGACAACGCACGGGTTAGAATCTTCGTTTTTTGCTTAAACCCCACGCCCCGCAACGAAGTGCTGATTAAAAAAAATCCTCGTTTATATGTGTTAGGCATGGGTCAATAATTTTTAAACCATGTAGTCCTTGCAACTTAGTGTTGTTCGAAATTCTATAGTATGAAGGCGTTGACACTTGATAAAAGTAGTGCATACATCCAAAATTGCATTTTCCGGTAAGTTCAACTCACATGTATTTATAAATTTTACTGTGGAAAATAGGGGGGCAGTAAAAAAGCAAAGAGATGGGAACAGAAGACTAGAGAAGCGTACGGCGCGGGTAAAGAGAAAATAATGCAGGTAAACATACAGGGACCGGGGTTCTCACGGCGTTCTGTTTCCAATGAACTACACACATTTGCATAAATCCCTTTTTTAATCTTTGTTTTTTCATTTTTATATCGTTTAACTAGTCAACTCTTTACTGGTATTTGACCAAATCTAAACATTTATTTTGTCTTCTTGTCACATTTTATTCTTGTCATTTTGGTACCATTACCAAAGATTGAGTCGAAAAATACTACACCGATACTAAAGCTACATTGCAACGGCAATGAGGAGGACTCAAGCAACCTCCTTCAGGAGGAGGTTGCTTCTTCGATGATTGCCCTTTTCTTGTGTATTTTGTTAGTAAAATCTTCATAATCATGAATCATAATTACTAATACGATTTATACCAAATATTGTGTGTTTTACTATACATTTGGTTCTTATTCATTTTCTAATAAAATCTTTCACGGCTGTCGTAGATTCAAACACGCACATAGGATGCATATTTACGTGATTAAAACAAACGTACCAAGCTCACTTTTGTGTTTGTCGATGCACGACAGGTGATTATAATTTGTATGATCAAGTCAAATATCGACATTGTACTTTTCTATTGAATCAAGGCTTGTTGGATTGAGGCAACACATTTATTAATAGATTTCATCTTTTATTAACACCGTCGTGGTGTCTCGATCGGCTAATAGTCCTTCATGCAATAGGACAACATGATACAAATTTAAATTATCTTTCTTATTCTGTAATCTGTAGTTGTTTTCCCCTTGAGGCGTTAACTCATCCTCTGTTTCTTGGTACGGAGTCTCACTTATTATATCTTGTCTTAGCTTTTTCATGTGTTGTTTGTATCATATCATACACTATACACTTTATCATGTTCTGGCCTCGATAACATTTCACTGGCCTGCACCTTCTATTATTGCAATATTGCTTGCAAACTTAGTTTTTAGTTAAATAACTTTGTGTTTTATCGACTTTGTATGTCTTCTTCAAAAGGTGTATATCGGTGTGAATATCCAAATCCCATGCATCTTTTGATGTCAACGGGGTATGTCTTCATATCAT
>LBNU01022247.1:21302-50036 GCA_014162995.1 Artemisia annua | reverse complement strand
TTGTTGGGAATTATATTTATTGATTTGATGATACAAAACAAGAAGAATGAAACATGAGGGACTTAATATGACAAGAAGGAATTCTACAAAAGATGGGAAGGACTTGCTTGCAAAAGAAGTTTTATTTATTAGTCCTTCGTAGTATTCTTGTAACCCTAATCCTCTAGTATATAAAGAGGACAAGGGATGTAGGTTTTATCAATTAAGTCTTCCATAATGTAGTCGACTAAAGGTGTGTGTGTGTAACCTAGGCGTAGGAGATAAACGCCTAGGGTTAGTGGTTATTTAGTTTAGTATAGCCTCAAGGTCGTTCTACCTTGATCAAGTAGGATTGAGGTTGTAGATGTTTGTATGTTAGAGATGATAATAAAAAACCTTGTTGATAACATTGATGTTCTTATTTATTATTCCGCTGCATGTTAATCAATGATATTGTTCCTAGATAATTAAAGGTTTAACAGCCTGGAGCCCGTAACGATCAAGGAGTGCTGGGTTCCTACATGGACCCGCTGAACAAGGGGGTGTAAGGCTAAAGCAAAAAGAAGAGGACCCAGAGGGTCCCCTTGTTGAACCCCGGTAGTAGCCCCGAGGAAAACATCCCCGACATATAACCTGACAGGTTGAGCGTAGAGGAATTGAACCCATGGGGCAATCGAAGGGCACCGCAGACTAACCTCCCGTAAAAGAGCCGTTCTATCCACCAGGTTGAATGCGTTAGAAAAATCCACCGTAAGCATAGCCATAGCCCCGTCTGAGTGGAAAGAATTAAGGTACCTGTTTGCACTGTGGAGCACAGCCTCTGCCCCATTCGGGATCCCCACCCCGTACTGGAAATCCTCGAGATAGGCAGCCATCTTTTTCTTGACTTATGCATAGCTACTTTGGAAACCAGCCTCTTCCAAATAGCACCTACAGCGATTGGCCTAATCCCATTATCAGGCTTGAGCAGTGGAGTCAGGGGAGCCGAGGCAACGAACTCGGCGAGGACTTTGGGGCAGTTTCCCCTCAACCAAAGGTTTACAACATCCGTAATAGCCGAGGCAAGCCCTGAAGCAGTTGCAGAACCTTCCCCACACATGGCGTCAAGAAGGTGTTGGGCCCGAAGGCCATCTCTCCCGCAAGAAGTCCCTTTCGGGAAAGATTGGATCTGCCGCAGCACACAATCTTTATCAACCACTAAAGCAGGCTCGGAGAGCAAGACTGACGGTAAAACCGGAGGGGGCAAGTCCGGGTGTTTATCCTTTAAAGCGTTTAAAGTGGAGTCATTCATAGGCGCAACACCGGAAGAACACAACACCTTTACTGCCGCGGTGAAATGCCCGTCTGCAACCTTCCGCAAACACTGCCTAACATTGGAGCTTAAAGCTGAATCCCCGTCCCCAGCCTCTTTCCCAGAACGCGACACCACCCTAGGTGAATCCAAAAGGGAAGAAACCAACTCACAGAAACCAGAACCATCTTTCCATCTAGCAAGGGCTTGATTGATGCTACTGGATTGTAGGGACTTGCGATTCCCCGACCTACGTTCCTGGCGACAAGAAGGGCTAACAACCCGAAGCGTGCAACGAGGTAAGAGGAGTAGCTTGACCCACGCATCTACTGAACCCGGAGCCCCAACAACCCTACGCAATGTTGAGGTCAACACCTGCACGAAAGCCAAACGACAATTGGGTGGAATACTCTTGACCGTTTTAATAGGCAAAGATAGGACACGCTCTAGCAAGCCAACATCCACCGGCATTACACCCGAAAGATTGGTCGCCATGTCTACCGAGGGCCTGCATGGCTTTGGGATACCCACTACCCGATCAACCCCTACGTCAGAACCCGGAGCAAAAGTAGAGATGCCATTGGAATGGTGACACCCCCTACTGAGAGCATGCAACATCATACACCTCCCACAGAGCCATTGGTCAAACATCTTCAACATTTCCCCCACATCACTTAAAAGAACCCAGTCCAGGGATAAGGCATCCCGTAGACAATCTTTGCTATCATCCGACCTGAAGTGATCTCGCTTGATGTGGGCGAGTAACCTAGTATAGCCAGCGGAACCGGGCCTACCATCTTTGCAACAGTGAAATTTCCTAAACGGGCATGGCCACACCCCAACCCCAGAAGAAGAACATCCCTCCCCCGAGGATGCGCGATTGGGGACTGATTTAAGAAGTGATAAATGATTAAACATTATTTAATCAAGATTTTCAAAAAGGATCAAACTATCGTCAATTTTCGAAATGGAAAATGAATTTAGTATTAATGATGGTTGAATTGAAAAGGGTTTTGCTGGATTTAAGTATATTTGGTTGTAATGTGAATTTGAAAATTAAGGTTAGGGTTAGATTCGTGAGTGTTGTAATGTGAGGAATTAATTGGTGGCTTTTGTTTGTTGTGGGTAGTTGTGGCAGGGGTGTTGGTGGTGTTAGCGGCGGTGGGCGGGGTTAGTGATGGGCGGTGTCATAATCAGACTATCAGAGTTGAGTTATGATATGTAAATATTTAATTTATAAATTGAGATTATCTGTTTGATCATTAGCTCGTTAATTTTTTATTATTATTATTATTTTTTACATGGGTTCTGACTCGACATTGCGAGCCGACTAATCCCAGGGCGACTATCGTTTTTGGATAGCCCGGAGTCATCGCAGGTGAACCTCCGTGGCCACATGGGGATTAATCTTCTCCCCAAGGTTTGAACTTGGGACCTCCATGGACTTTAACCACTTAGGAGACCAAATCCAAACCACTGGGTCATCCCATGTGGTTTAGCTCGTTAATATTTGACTTTAATTTTAATTCGATTTTGTCAATGTTAAGCAGCATATAACTCATTTTCAATGCTAGTATAGTAGTATGCTTTGACGATTGAATCTTTGCAAAATTTGAGTTTATAGCGAGTCATATAACATGTCACCGCTATAACTTTGATATTCCTATCCCTCAAACATGAATAGTTTGCATCGACTATTTATGAAAGAAACCTATAAATGTTAAGTCATGATTATTTTGATGTTGATTATATGTTTAAACTTGAGATTTATGCGTGTGACATACATTTGGTTTAAGTTGCTTATTGTGTTCAATCATGAGCTTGAATTTTATTGGGACAATTTCAATCTTGTATGCACTATTTTCATTCTCACATACAGTTTGCCTTTTGCTTTTAAGGTAGTACTCTACAATATTATATGCTGCATAATAAGAACCAGTGCGTATTGCTATTTTCTTTTTAGATGCTAA
This sequence comes from Artemisia annua, assembly GCA_014162995.1. NCBI lineage: Eukaryota > Viridiplantae > Streptophyta > Magnoliopsida > Asterales > Asteraceae > Artemisia > Artemisia annua. Next base: position 46,796 of record LBNU01022247.1, on the reverse strand, counting down.
AAGTTAATTATATGGACATGATTTTGAGAAAATGATTAACATACAAAAAGTTGTGACTCTCTAACGCTCTGTCACAGATAATATCACTTTTACTTGTTGGAGTATTTACTTGCTAAATGAAATCGGCCATGTAATTACTTGTAACTAGATTTGTGTGGCGTTAAGGTAATTTTTTTTTAACAGAGCAAAGAAAACAATTACATCACGGAACTAAAAAGAGATGGGTTTTGCATCCAACCGACCCAACTCAACCTTAAAGAACAACACCTACTATTGACCCATACTAAAGACGTCGTTACAAAATTATCGAAAAATAAACTCTCCTTTGATCTCAACCTTCCAAAAACGCAGGAGTTTCTAAAACACCACACATGCCACCATAACGATATAAAAGCAGCTTCCAAAAGTTGTTTATGCACTTTAGGAAGCCACACAGAATCAAACCACTCCAACCATTGAACGTATGAGCTCAAACCCGGAATATAAATATCCCACCACCTCGCAAACATGTTATAAACCTGAGTAACGAAGGAGCATTCAAAGAATATATGATTGACCGTTTCCGAGCAACCCTCACAGATAGGACAAAGAACAGAAGGAATATCAATACCACGAGTATCCCAAATTAACACGAGTTGGAATTCTATCCATAATCATTTTCCAAACCAAAATATTAACCTTTTTTGGCAGGAGCTTACTCCATCTAGTTGGATCCCCGGTTGTAATTAAAATCTTCTTATCAATAGCAACCCGAGCCGATTTGACAGAAAAGTGACCCATACCTTCCAACGTCCAACACCATCTATCCTCCATAGGAGTTAGCTGAATATCTGTTATCAAAGTTTGAATCTGAGACCATTGCTCGCTTTCTACTCCACCTCTTGGATGTCTTCTTAACGAATCAATACTAATACCCTGAGCCTTTTTTGCTACCACTGTAATTGACTTGTCCAGCTCCAAAGCATATACTCTTGGGAATTTATCCTTAAGAGTACCGTTATCTACCCATTTGTCTGACCAAAACCTCGTAGAACTTAAGGTAATCTATTAGGTAACTTGTAAGAAAATGGTTGTGCCTTGATACATTTTGGGCTATTATTTGTGTATGGCCAAATGTTAGCTTTTAGTAAAATGTTATGAATCTAGTCCAATTGAAAATGTTCCATTGAGTATGAAAATATTTTGTTCAATATAAACATTGTAGTTACGGACGTGACTAATGTACATCTAATAGAATTTGATAAAAACCAAAGGCGCATGATAAAAATGATAGTGTGCAAAAGATAAAGGTAGCATTGACAATATACATCATTATTATAAACATGAGCATAATGTTACTCTAAATATCATAATTCATTGATCATTTTTCGTGAAGTATGAAAAATATGTAATTATTATGAATATTGAAACATTAGTATGAAGTTTGCCTAGAATAATGGATATAAGAATACGATATCTTAGTTGACTCTGATTGTGCCTTTGATTTTGACACTTAGGCGTGCATTGCTTATTATGTGAAAGATATGTTTGTTGTTTGCTAATGTTATAGGCCAATGAGCATTATATTGAACTATATGAAAAGCCATAAAAGAGCTTGCAAGATTTTGATTGAAGAATGTGATGATATATAAGTTCTCCATATTATTTGAGTTATACATAAAAAGTGCAATTGAAGCACTTGTGGTTATAAAGTAAAGGTTTATGTGCCAAGATTATTGTATTAATTGGCATGACCGGTTGGACCATTCCGATTTAATGATGATGCGAAATATGTAGAAGAAGAATAAGTTTCTTCCAAAATAAATTTGATTGTTCTCATGGTAAGTTAATTGTTCATAAATCACCACCATATTAAAGTAAGGATTTTGTCATATAAAGTTTTGAAAAGAATATAAAGGGGATATATGTAGGCCTATACATCCGTCATATGGATCATTTTGAGTTTTAAAATCGATGCATCGTCAAAATGATCATCAAAGACGCAACTTAAAGTTAGCGTGATTAGTGGCTCTACTTATAAAATGCGAGCACTGTTTTCCAAATTAAATCATTGAGAACGGTGGTGAATACTTTCAAGTATTGGGCGATTATTGGAATAAGTGTTGAACATAAAAGTAGCCCATGTTCATACGTGAATTGCTTTTGTTGAAACGTTCATAAAACGTCTTCAGTTGATTGCAAAGCCAATAATTATGAGAATAAAAGTATTAGTTTATGGGGCATGTTATAAAATATGAATTCGCATCTTGCCAACAATTTATAATGAATCTTCCCCATTAGAATGGTTTTTGGTCACAAACCATATTTCTCAAGTGAGATTTTGTAATTGTGCGACATTTCTTATAGTAAATCCACCACAACGCACAACAATGGGATATTGAAATGGATAATTCATTCAGGGGGAGAGAATGATCAGCGAGGGATATGGAATGAATTATGATATAAATGTTGATCCTCACACTAATGAAAATGAACTTAAAGTTCAAGGGATAATTTACATTCCAGATCTAGTAGTTGCCAGACAAGTTTTGTGACATAAAATAAGTGATTAGATAATATAAATGCTGCTAATGCTCCAATTAAATGTATGTCCCAAAAGTACAACCAATGAATGGTAGTAAGTCAATGAATGGTAGTAAGTCTATGGCACGACTGCAGCGTGATAGACAAATCAATTCCAAATAAAAGTCCTCGAATGGATAGATAAAATGGAGCAAGAAAATGAAGATGGTCGAATTGAGGTAATAAAGACCCCACTAGGGTTACAACCTTGAAGTTTTCACAAATGATACGTGTAAAAGTTATATCAAACTCTAAACCTAGCTAGGACCTCCTTTTATAAGACAAGGAGTCCTTTACAAGATAAGTATAACATGCATAATATTTGTATCTTCCTAAACGTATAAGATATACATGCAATCTATTTTATAATTATCTTCAAACGCGTCTTCATCTTTAGTCTTCATCTTATAAGCAGTACAAACTTTTTATTAGTACTGCTAATGCAATCTTCTAGCAGTTTCTTGTGTAAGCTTGGCATTATAAACCAGTTAAGTATAATTCCCAACAGTTGGTTTTACTAATGCAGGATATATGTCTGGTCCTAACAATGGTCGGTCTTAAAGTGGATACATACTCACGAGTGACGGTAGTGAAATTTCATGGCGTTCAGCAAAGCAAACAATCACAGATAGTTCATCCAACCATTTAGAAATTCTAGGAAGTAGGCACCAACAGTTTTGCATGAAGATAATGTAGCATGCATTGCTTAATTCAAGGAAGGTTACATCAAAGGCGTCAAGACAAAACATATTTTTCCAAAGTTCTTTTCCAATCATGACTTACAAAAGAATGGTGATATTATTGTTCAACAAGTTCATTCAAGTGACAATTTGGCGGATCTATTTACCAAGCCACTTCTACCTCAACATTCAGGACCTTGAACCACAACATTGGAATTCACCTACTCAAAGAGCTCAAGTGATGTAGTCATCAGAGAGAGATAATACGTGCTGCACTCTTTTTCCCTTAGTCATGGTTTTGTCCCACTGGGTTTTCCTGACAAGGTTTTTAATGAGGCGGCATTTTCTAAGCGTATTAACAATATGGACATCCAAGAGGGAGTGTTATGAATAATTATTAGTGGATGTCCATATAGCCCATAATAGGCCCACGGCCCATGTTAGCTATTAGGGTTTTGCCCTAATGTTTGTCTATATATACTCTTTGTAAATCTCCTAGTTAATGATCAATTGAAGAATACTTTTCATTCCCTCAATTCTTGTTCACAACAAATTTGTCATTATATAGAAAAATGTTTTAATGATTTTTCATGTTTACATAAACCATTTAATTAAAACATTTCATTTTAAATTAAATATAAGGTTAATACTTTTATTCATTTTGATCGTCTCTATTAATGTACACAATGTATAATTTCCGTTACTAATTGTTGGTTCGTTCCGTTTAAAGTAAATTACAGAGCGGGATGAGAATTATGATTATGATTCATACGATGATGATGTGTGTGATGATCAAATGAAAGATCAATTGAAAGTCAAACTTTTATATTTAAGTTATATTTTGATTTTTTTACGTTGTATGAAAAAATGTTATATGAAATGCCTAACCAAAATATCACAATCATAATTATGTGCCGCTATAAAATCTCATTACTATACAAGGGTACTCGTCTAGTTAGCAAATGGGTAGAAACCTTTTAAGATATCATAGTGTCATAGATACTCGAACTCACTTTTAGCAAAAGTTATCAGCACAACTTTTTGTAATTACCTAGTTGATATCTACAAACGTCTAGTTACATGTTGATGGTACATTCAAGTTATATGGCGGCAATAACATGTTCTCCATTATCACAAATTCACAATGGAAACACCAGAAAACCATCAACTAATTAAATGTCACTAATGTGTTTTCGACTTATTATCATCCTGATTTTCTCCGAAAGGTATGGTACCATTTCCGTCATTGTTGAATCGTACACCAATATATGTTGCCGGCTAGCAGGTAAAAGCATTCCCTTTTAAATCTTGTGTTTAGTAGAGACAACTAAAAGGTTATTATAATTCTATAAACTACGTATATTTTGCCCTCACCCCCATATATTATTATAGTTACTAATTGATTTTTTACTATGCTACACGTTGTGGCAGAACTAGTTGCAACCTTCATCTTGGTGTTTGTTTCATGTGGATGTGCATCAGTTGGTTGTCACAGCTTGGACTTCTTGGAGTTTCGGTTGCTAGTGGTTTGATTGTGACGGTCATGATCTATGCAGTTGGACATATATCTGGTGCACATATGAACCCTGCAATCACCGTTACTTTTGCAACAGTTAAACATTTTCCTTGGAAACAGATACCTTACGTCCTTACCTAGTAGATTATCAAATACTCAAACGCATAATCATATCCTATTATCAAATAATACATCCGTAAATTTTATGTGATCGATGATGTGAACATTTATCTATACAGGCTCCTTTCTATATAGCAGCGCAATTAACAGGATCCATATCGGCTTCATTTGCACTAAAACACTGTTACAACCGACCACTTCAGGGACAGACTTACAAGCTTTGATCATGGACGTACGTCATTGTAACTTTTCATAATAATGTTTGTCACTTCAGCTGTGGCAACTAATTGCAAAGTGATGAGACGAAAAGTGTTACGCTTTTAGGGGGTCATTTAAGCCCTAATTCGTATAAATGTGATCAAATATTGCCCTAAATCGTTCCTTTTGTCATTTTAGGTACTTTTGAGAGGAATTCTGAAAAACATGCATATTCGGACGTTTTTGGAGCATAAAAGTGAAGAAAACGACAAAGTCTCAAAAGATGATGATTTATAACCTGACGGCGTCAGAAGTCACAAGGTGACGCCGTCAGAAAGCCTTGACAAAAGAGTGGAATCCAATTTTCAAATGACGGGCCAGAGGATTTAACACCTGACGCCGTCAGGTGTTAGGAAAAGTAGGCCGTCAGGAGTAAAGTTAAAGAGTGACGGCCCAGAAGGTTTTATAAGGTGACGGCGTCAGAAGTGGATCTAGGCCATCCGAGAAACCTAATGGCGGCGAGCTGACGGCGTCAGCCCTTATAACCTGACGCCGTCAGAGTGTAAAATCTATATATAGTTTTCTAATTTTCATTCATTAGTGTGGAACTTTGTGGAGAACTTTTAGGGCAAACCCTAAAGACGAATTTTCTGTACTTTTTAGGGTTTCCAACCCTTGGAACCCTCATGCTTAATTAAAGATAAGTCTTCACTTTAATTCAATCAATATGTCTATGTGTTGGTTGATTATCTCTTTTGCTTGTCTTTTAATTAACATGTGTAGCTAAATTCTCTAGTGTTTGCTTAGATCTAATGAAACCTAACTATTAATTATTGGTTGATTGGTGTGTGTTGTTGTTTGTTGGGATGATTGTTCCATCAATGTTAGGCTCAAGAAAACTGGCCAACCTCCTTTATGGTAACGTGCTTGAACGTCTTGGGAAACATGTAGCCAAGGCATACTAGGCTATTAAGGTAGTATTTAACGCATGAGCCACTGTTTACAACCCCTATGGTTGTGCCGTGCATGGCATAGGGCGAGATAAGAGCTCATAGAATTGGAGAGATATGTATGCCACTCCATGAGTTATTAGGAATACACCCTTCATCCACACAAGTAACATACATATCAATTAACCGGTAAAAGATAGTTAGGGAGTAATGAAATCTAAGTAAACACAACTTTCTCCATATTGTTTACACAACCATAATAGTTTAGATATTTATTTTATTTTAATTTGCATAAGTAGTAAACTTGGGTTAGTTGACTAGCAACTAATTCCGCCCTTCTTCCAAAACCGAGATTTTACTTGCTTTCCATAAAACATAAGAATACAAAAAGAATCTTCCTTCCACCCTTAGACCTATTAGAGTAGTTTTTCTATCCTAACGAACACTATTCCCTGTGAGAGAACGATCAATCCCCCGTACTTACCACTATCGTATACTACATCAGTCAGGTACACTGCCTGGTGGGGTTGTAAGCCTCTTGAGATCCCTCGAGAGGTAAAACCTGTTGTAAGGTCACAAAACCACGCATCACAAAGCCGTAAGCACAAACATTATAAAGATAGTTATTATACCTTTCATCATTACCTGTATTCGATCCTTGTGAACATGATAAAATCATTAATATTTCGCAGGTAGGAGAGTTAGCAGGTATAGCAGTAGGATCAGCAGCATGCATTAATTCCATCTTAGAAAAAAGGGCAAATGGCACAAAAAGGTATCAAATTTAGGGTCCATTTTCAATCAAGGTACTCTTCTTTTTTTCTTGCATAAAAAGGTACCCAACAATTTTTTTTGGCGGATTTGGGTTTTTTACTAACGTTCGTTAACTCACTTTGTTAGTAAATTACATGTTTGGTCCTCGAGTTTGTATACGCATTTCATGCACCATCACCTTCACCACCAACCGCCGCCATCATCACCAACTACCACCACCATCGTCCACCACCACCACCAGAAGCTACCACCACTGCCGCCACCAACACCACCCTTCCCACCACCAACAACAGCTACCACCACCTCCATCGCCGCCACCAACACCACCCTTCCCCACCACCCACCTCCACCACCACAAACATCATCTTTCTTTGTTCTATGTGTCCCATGATCACGCCTTATTAATGGAACCCATAAAATGGAAATGTATGTCCAAAATGGATAAAACATTAGCTACTAACTATCTTCCTAAAACTCTAAAAGTATATAGCTACAAGGGGACTCATCAAACGAGCTGAAAGTTATCTGAAGTCTTTTTCCGGTGCACCCAACCTATTCAAATATTTATATAATTCTATATAATCTTGCTTTTTTAATAATTATTCTAACTGAATTAGTACATTAACGGTGAAAACTAATCAACGTTGCATGAAGAAGATAATATAAATGATGTGAAACCATACATAAAGCGAAGTTTCTGAAGCTTGCCCAAAGTCTTTGGAATGGGACCTCGTAACTGACTCTGGTAAAGATCCAAGCTCACAAAGTTCGTTAAGTTCCCAAACACTCTAGGAATTCTCCATTGATGTTATTACTGTAAAGCTCCCTGTTGCATATAATATAGATTCAGAACCGTCATAACTTTTTACCCATTATAATGGATAAGAAAACTGTATTTGACTTTACTATTAGACAGAGGCAGCACAATTTCCACCCGTTTACCTAATCCTGTAGATTGGGGTTATGTACTTTTTTATATCATAAGGGAGACGTGTCAAAGAGGTCGAAAATTATCCAAAAACGTGTATAAATGAATAAATAGCTCCTTAATAACTTTATTAGAAGATAGTTGAATTTTTACTGTGATAATATAGTTTTTCATGCATTATATGAGATTCATAGTTATTAAAAATCATTAAGATGGAATTTATATGGTCCTTTGGGTCAGTCCAACATGCCCATTTTGCATCTTTATCTAAAAAATGAGACTTACAAGTATTGTAAATTCCTAAGTTGGCCAAGTTGCCAAGCCAAAGGACCAGTCAAGTTCGCGTTTCCAAGATCACTGTATTCATAATCCTAGAAATTGGCCAGGTGATCATCATACATGATTCAGTCAAATGGGTTTGATGCTTTTCTTGAAGGGTAAGCATAATCCCCTTCTTTTCTTTTGTCTATTTGCTTTGACACTAATATTTCTTATTCCAAATAACTTTTCCAGTTCTATCGAGTTGATACTGCTACATCTTGAATTAGTACTGCTAGTTCATTTTTGTCTTGCAAGTCATTTTCGGTGTTTTATCTCTTTGATTACTACATGATAAAACTTGACGAAGAATTCTAAATGAAATCCATTGTTAATGGTGAAAGACATTATAACTTGTTAGGAATACGTTTTTGATATAGAAGACTCGGTCACCCCGAGTAGTGTTTAGTGTTATGTAGTTCGTAGCATTTATCATATTAGTTAGTACGTAGTTTAGTATTAGTTAGTATTTGTGGACTCGAGTCGGGTCTTTACCCACTGTCAGCTCGATCCACAGCCTAGTAGAGGCAACTAGTAAGTGTAAGTATAAATACCCCTCTCCACATGTGGAGAGGGTTGGACCTTCTCATTCTCTTAAACTAATACATGTTATTTTCTCTCAAGGTTCCATCTCACTTTCTCTCTCTAACTTCTCTCTAACATTCTAACCTATATTCGATCCATATATCACAAACCAAACGTGCTTATCATTATTAGTATTCTACAATTGGTATCAAGAGCCATGGTTTCATCCTAGGAACTTGGTGGAATCGGATTTTGTGGTGGTTTGTGTGGTTACTTCTAGGCTAGAATAGTTTTTCTTAGTATACACCTCATTTTGATCTCGTTAAGTGATTTACATGGTGTTCTGGGTGTACTTTCTTGACTAGAGGTGTTAGTTTTACTTAGTTTTGAAGTTGGTTTAGTGGAATCAATCATAGGTTTGGTGTTTGAGACATTTTTGGTTGATTTTCATAGTAGCGATTTGCTCCACTGTTGTGTTTTCTTAGTAGCGATCTCCTCTGACTCCTGGTAGCGATTTGCTCACTTTGCTATTTTGGGTATAAAGGACAAATCGCTAGATAGTGACATTTTTGTCTTGAGTGGTAGCGATTTGCTCAGGTCTGTCGTTTTGTGAAAATAGCGATTTCCTCCCTAGAGATTTCCTATTTTTAAAGATTTGCTCAAAAAAATAGTGATTTCTTACTGAGTAACTTCCTATTTTAGCGATTTGGTAAGGATTGGATTGTAGCGACTTTCTCAGCTTGGGATCTAGAGATTTGCTCGGAGTGAGATCTAGCGACTTGCTCATTCAGTGAATTTAGAGATTTGCTCTGTTTGGGTTATAGCTTTTTGCTACAGTGGTGACCTTATCATTTTTAGCGATTTGCTCAGACTGAGAATCTAGAGATTTGCTCAACTTGAAATCTAGAGATTTTCTTAAAAAGTGATTATCTGAGTTTTTAGCGATTTGGTACCTGAGGATTTTAGCGATTTGCTCATAAGTGGTTTAGTAATTTGCTTAAGTTATAGGACACATTATCTTCCGGTTTATTCTTGTGGACTTTAGTAAAATCCCGCGAAAGAAATAATTTCTCGGTTTAAGTCACGAGAGTTGTAAAATCCCGTTCAAGATCGTAACATGGCAACTACGGCTTCAACTGATGACATTCAAGCTGCCAGGTCTGATACTCGACCTCCTATGCTCGACAGAACTGATTATGAATCATGGTCTCAAAGAATTCGACTTTATTGTCAAGGCAAGGAAAATGGTGAAAACATTCTTCGGTCAATTGACGAAGGACCCTTTCAAATGGGCACTACAAGAGATGTTATCTCCACTGGTGAAGATGGAGCTGTCACCTTGGGAATTGACAGACCACGTACTTACAATGATCTTAACGAAGCTGAAAAGAAGCGCTATGATGCAGATATTCGTGCTTCCAACATTGTGATACAAGGGTTACCCAAGGATGTCTACAAGCTCATTAACTTCAACACAGAAGCCAAAGCTGTTTGGGACAATGTCAAAATGCTTCTCGCTAGGTCGAAACTTACCAAAGAAGATCGTGAGTCTCAGTTGTATGACGAGTTTGGACATTTCAAGATGAATCCCGGTGAAAACATCACAGACTACTATGTCAGATTCCATAAGCTTGTTAAAGACATGAAGATGATCCGAATGACAATGCCTAACATCCAGCTCAACTCAAATGTCAGCAGAATGGGATCGTTTTGTCACAGCTGTGAAGCTCAACCAAGGACTCAGAAACACAAACTATGAACAGCTCTATGCTTACTTGCAACAACATGAGAAGCATGCGATGTATGATCGTCAGTTGAGAGAAAAACTCAATCCTACAACCATGAATGATCCTCTTGCTCTCATCACCAGTGCTCAGACATTCAACCCATCCCCACCTGATTTAATCAGTCACCCTCCTACACAAGCAACACAGAATCAGTCTTCCTTTGGTCAGTCATCTATGCAATCAACAACTGTCAAGAATACTCAACCAGACTCAGGGAACTCACACATTGACAAGAGGATTGATAATCTCTCCAACCAAGTCTCATTGTTGGTTCAACATTTCAGAGCTACACTTCCTCAAACCAACAACCAACTCAGAACGTCATCTATCCCACGTAATCTTGCTGTTGTGGAAGATGGGCGTGTTGTGGTTCAAGGAAGGCAAAATGTTAACCAAAGAAATGGAGTCAGGGGGTATGCACAGAATAGAGTTGGGAATGCTAATCAGGGACAGGGAAGACAACAAAAATGCTACAACTGCGGTGGGTTAGGTCACCTTGCAAGGAACTGCAATCAACCCAAACGTCCTCAGAACTCCGACTACTTCAAGGATAAGATGTTGCTGATGCAAGCACAAGAGAATGGGGTTGCCTTGGATGAGGAGCAGCTGTTGTTTCTAGCGGGAGATGAAGGGAACACATTTGATGCCGATGTGGATGATCAACCAGTTCACGATTTAGCTCTCAATGACCCAAATATCTTCCAGGCAGAAGATTTTGATGCTTTCGACTCTGATGTTGATGATGAACCAACTGCACAAACCATCTTCATGGCCAATCTGTCTTCTGCAGTCTCATCACCACAACAAGTTGGTCCCTCCAACTCATCCATCATATCTGAGGTACTAAAGTTTTATGATACATGCACACGAATTGATGAACCGAAGATTCTCAACGAAATACATCGGACTAATGTTGCCATGCCAGATGATGTTAAATTGGAAAACAACAAAGTTTCCCCAATTGAACAACATGTGGATCACAACAAAGAATCTGATGTATCCAGTAGAGCATCTCCAGTTGTATGTGATGATGATGTGATGCTTGAACAAAGGATTCATACCGAAGTACAACAACCAAACGCTGTGAAATCAAATACTGCTGATATGGGAACCAACGTTATCCCATACGAGCAATATGTAAAACACAACGTCGAATCTGTTGTACCAAGTGATGAATCCCCTGTTGATCATAATGTGTGTGAATTAGATGAATACACTGCTGTTGTGCCTGATGATACCTTGACCACTAGGATTAATATTCTTAAAGATCAGGTGACTGTTTATCAACAACGTGCAAAATTTGAGCTAACCAAACGTGAACAGAAAATGGATTGGCAAATGTGTGCATATATAACTGAAAGAAACTTAAAGGAAGAAGCTTTAAGAAAGGAAATCAAATCTTTACAAAATCAAATTGATCAAACTGTTAAACAAAAACAGGAGATTCAGGAAAGTGTAACTGCACTAAAACTTGATTTTCAAAGTAAAGAAAGTAAACTCTTAAATGACTTTTCCAATCTTAAGGCGTTAAAGAACAAGCTTGAAAATAAGTTGTACACACAAGGCCAAACCATTCCAACTGCTCAAATGATGCAAAAGCACATTAAGTTGCGAGATGAACATAGCAATAAGGATTTAGGAGTGCCTAAAACGAACTTTCTTAGGAGCGTTAGTGCCACTCAACCTGCCTTATATGATGCTAATGTGATGCTTAAACCTGATCATGCCCCCCCCCCTGATGTGCCATCTACTGAGGAGACTGATGAGATAGAATCAGTCAATAGAGAGAGATTAGAGGATAAAATGAAGGATCCCAAGTGCATTAAAAAACGTGTCAACATTAAACCTCATAACTACTATGAACATAATCGATTGACAGTTTTTGCACCCCAAACTAAGTTAACACCTGAGCAGATATTTTGGCCCTTAGACGTTGAGAAAATCAAAGCTGAGGAACTTAAGGCCAAAGCCCCTCAAAAGTTTGCTACCCCAATGCTGTATCCTCCCAATACACCGATGCACTTAGTCCAGTTAGCTCTTCCCACACAATGTAAAACTCTTATTAGCATCTACGTTATTTGTCAGATGTTTGCTGATTTTGATAAAAACATGTAAAAAGAGAATTACACCAACGGGAATTACTGAGGGTGAAAGGGGTTTTGAACTAACAAAAGAGTGTTACTTAATTGAAGTAATGCCATTTTTTAAACTTGTCAAAGAACACTTTGAGAGCATGCAAAAATCCCTCGAAAATGAATTAACGAAAATGAAAAAGGTTTTTAAAAATGTGGAAAATAAGGGAAAACAAATTACAATAGATCTTCAGTATAGTAAAATAGCAAGGAAAAATGCTCTTATCATGAATGACAATCTAATTGCTCAATGTGTTGCACAAGATGTATTTTATACTGCCACTGGTTCGTCATTAACTGCTTGTCAATTTCATGAAATGTCTATTGCATTAAATGTTTTCCAGAATCGTGTTGTTGAGTTGAGGGGGAGAATTTAAAATTGGAAGGAAAAATTCAAAACGATGATCATGATAACATGGTCAGGCATTTTTTGAAACTAGAAGTTGATAATCTTAATTTGCAATTAAAATATCAACATTTAGAAGAAAGGATTAAAATTACAAATGCCAAGACATCCTCGGATGCTCCTGAATTTGATGCATATTTTGAATTAGCCAAACGGGATGAAAAAATTCAAGCTCACACTAACACGATTCGAAAATTGAGGGTTCAAATTGCCCAATGGAAGTCTAACAAGAGTGATGTGATTGAATCTCAAAAACGCCGTCTCCAGATTCTCAGAATTTTCAATTTCAAAAAATTATCAACCATCTGAAACATGAAAATGATTGTTTTCAAGCTGAAAATTCAAAAGTCAAACAACATTACAAGGAATTATATGATTCGATTAAGATCACACGTGACAAAACCAATAAAAAGATAACTTCTTTGTTAAAGGAAATTGAGAATCTAAAGACTCAGGTGAAAGGGAAAATGCCTGCATGTGATAATGTTCTCTCCAATGTCTGTAAATGTAAAAAGTATACATGTGATGTCGTGAATATTCCGCTTCCCCTTAGGAATAACGGGTTAGTCCATAGTGATTACCTTAGACATCTTAAGGATTGCCTTGACATGCTTCGTGAGACCATTGAAGAGAATAAAATGGTGAGCCTGCTGATAACACCATCATAGATGCATGTTTCCTCACTAATAGATCACAAGTGCTCTTAGAATATGCCATTAGTACATGTCCTAAGACTTTTAGCATGCGAGATAAGCTTAATGCATCTTCCTCTAAGGTTAAGAACAAGCATCCTACTTTTAATGTGCCTTTGACAACATCTGAACATAACACACCACTTACCAGAAAACAAACAGGAGTGCAACAATCTAATGTTCCCGTCATTAATTCTACAGGAGTAAACATTGACACTAAAGCTAGCGGGTCAAAGCCTAGTTGCAATAAAAGGAATGATAGGACTTCGCCAGCTAAGAGTGTTCAAGGGAAGAAAGTAGAAGACCATCTTAGGAACAATAAGATTGATCTGAATGTTAGGAATCGTGTTGATTCTAGTATTAGCTTTAGGCGTACTGCAATTAATTCGAATTCTGATGCTACTTGTAAGACATGTAATGACTGTTTAATTTCTGGTAATCATGATGAGTGTGTTAAGTCATTTTTAAAATCTTCTAATTCACNCAATAAAAGGAATGATAGGACTTCGCCAGCTAAGAGTGTTCAAGGGAAGAAAGTAGAAGACCATCTTAGGAACAATAAGATTGATCTGAATGTTAGGAATCGTGTTGATTCTAGTATTAGCTTTAGGCGTACTGCAATTAATTCGAATTCTGATGCTACTTGTAAGACATGTAATGACTGTTTAATTTCTGGTAATCATGATGAGTGTGTTAAGTCATTTTTAAAATCTTCTAATTCACTCCCAGTTAAAATCGACATGAGACATAAACTGGAAAAACGTGTTTGGAAAGCTACAGGAAAGAAATTTACCAATATAGGATATCAGTGGAGACCTACGGGAAAAGTATTTGCTAATGTTGGTTATCATTGGAGACCTACTGGAAGAAAGTTCACTCTAGAAAGTTAGTGCCCCGTAACTAAAATACTCAATCTTAAGATGGCAACTGTTAAAGAATGGAGGGAAACTGGTAGAACATTCCCTTTAGTGACACAATGCCCTGATAATAGGTCCATTGCACCCACTAGTAAAGTTGTCTCTGATAAATCCATTGCATGTGCAAATTCTGTTTCTCTTGAGTATGTGTGTGCTAACCAATTGGACCTCAACTGTACTTGGGGATCCACGTTTTTCAGTTATCCATATCTGTCTGGTTTCAAATGCAGGTCGTACAGATCTTCCTTTGGTATTTGGACGTAGGCTGCTCAAAACATATGACTGGAGATCGCTCACGGCTCAGAAATTTCGTAAATAAGTTTATCGGGACTGTTAGATTTGGGAATGATCATTTTGGTGCTATAATGGGCTATGGAGATTATGTGTTTGGTGACAGCGTGATTTCTAGAGTATATTATGTAGAAGGGCTTGGTCACAATTTAATTTCAGTTGGTCAATTTTGTGACTCCGATCTTGAAGTCGCCTTCAGAAAACACACATGTTTTGTTAGAGAATTGGATGGTGTGGATCTTCTAAAGGGTAGCCGTGGCACAAACCTCTACACCATCTCTATTGAAGACATGATTCGGTCATCACCTATCTGCTTGTTATCTAAAGCCTCGAAGAACAAATCATGGTTATGGCATCGTCGTTTGAATCACTTGAACTTCGGCACCATCAATGAGCTCACTCGTAAGTATCTTATTCGAGGCATGCCCCGGCTGAAATATGAAAAAGATCATCTTTGTTCTGCCTATCAGCTGGGTAAAAGCAAGAAACACAATCACAAACCCAAACCTATCAACATCATTATGGAAGTTCTTCACACCCTTCATATGGATCTGTGCGGACCAATGAGAGTACAAAGCTTTAATGGAAAGAGATATATTTTAGTGGTCGTTGACGATTACTCTCGGTTTACATGGGTAAAGTTTTTGAGATCCAAGGATGAGACACCTGAGATCATCATTAAATTTATCAAGCAACTGCAAGTTAGACTCAATAAAACTGTCAGATTCATTCGCACAGACAATGGAACTGAGTTTGTCAACAAGCAACTTACTCAATTTTATGAAAACCTTTGCATAAGTCATCAAAAGAGCATTCCACGTACCCCTCAGCAGAATGGAGTTGTTGAAAGACGAAACCGTACCCTTGTAGAGGCTGCTCGAACCATGCTAATATTTTCTAAATCTCCAATGTTTCACTGGGCGGAGGCAATTGCAACTGCTTGCTACACCCAAAACCGATCACTGATTCATCCTCTTCACAGCAAAACCTGATCTTTCGTTTCTACGTGTGTTTAGTGCATTGTGTTACCCAACTAACGATAGTGAAGACCTGGGTAAGCTGAAGGCAAAAGCTGATATTGGGATCTTTATTGGTTATGCACCAGATAAAAAGGGTTACCGAATCTACAACAAAAGAACCCGACAAATCATGGAAACCATTCATGTCACGTTTGATGAGCTGACTGAGCATACGGCTCCTGGACAATCCAGTTCTGGACCCACACCTAACCTTTTGACACCTGGACCTATTAGTTCAGGACTTGTACAGTCTTCCACTACTGCTGCTCCTTATGTACCCCCCACCAGTGAGGAATTGAAGAAGTTATTCAATTCGATGTTTGATGAATATTTTGAGTCTCAACAGATTAGTGTGCCTGAACCACAAGTTATAAATCCTAACATTGCTGCTGAAAATGCTTCTCAAGACATAAATGGTCCATCTGTTTCCATCTCCATTCGTCAAGATGCTCCATCATCTAGTCATACTCAACCTTTGTCAAACGAACAAACGACTTCAGAACATCAAGGAATAGCATTAGATAATTCTTTTGAAGTAAATCCCTTTGCTCAACATGCTGATGAGCCGTTTGTTAACATCTTTACTCCTGTACCCTCCAACGAGGCAACATCTTCAGAGGACTCAAACACGGCTACTTCAGTTCACAATTCTCAACATCATGAGCATCTCAGAAAGTGGACAAATGATCACCCGATTGATAACATCATTGGAAACCCTTCTCGTCCGGTATCCACTCGTAAACAACTTACCACCGATGCCCTGTGGTGCTTCTTTAACTCAGTACTGTCTAAGGCGGAACCCAAGGATTTCAAGGAAGCATTGTCTAAAGAATCCTGGTTCACTGCAATGCAAGAAGAAATTCACGAATTTGATCATATTGAAGTATGAGAATTAGTACCTCCTCCATAATGTGCTATGATTATCGCTCTTAAATGGATCTTCAAAGTGAAGCTTGATGAGCATTGTTATGTTCTGAAAAACAAGGCTCGGCTTGTGGCCAAAGGATTCCGACAAGNTTGCTCAACATGCTGATGAGCCGTTTGTTAACATCTTTACTCCTGTACCCTCCAACGAGGCAACATCTTCAGAGGACTCAAACACGGCTACTTCAGTTCACAATTCTCAACATCATGAGCATCTCAGAAAGTGGACAAATGATCACCCGATTGATAACATCATTGGAAACCCTTCTCGTCCGGTATCCACTCGTAAACAACTTACCACCGATGCCCTGTGGTGCTTCTTTAACTCAGTACTGTCTAAGGCGGAACCCAAGGATTTCAAGGAAGCATTGTCTAAAGAATCCTGGTTCACTGCAATGCAAGAAGAAATTCACGAATTTGATCATATTGAAGTATGAGAATTAGTACCTCCTCCATAATGTGCTATGATTATCGCTCTTAAATGGATCTTCAAAGTGAAGCTTGATGAGCATTGTTATGTTCTGAAAAACAAGGCTCGGCTTGTGGCCAAAGGATTCCGACAAGAGGAAGGCATAGACTTTGAAGAATCCTTCGCACCTGTTGCTAGAATCGAAGCCATTAGAATCTTCCTTGCTAATGCTGCCAGTAAGAATATGGTTGTATATCAGATGGATGTTAAAATAGGATTTTTAAATGGTAAGTTGAAAGAGGTGGTTTATGTTACTCAACCTGAAGGATTCATGGACCCTGAACGTCCTAATCATGTCTATCGCTTGAAGAAGGCTCTTTATGGACTTAAGCAGGCTCCTAGGGCATGGTATGATACATTGTCCAAGTTCCTCCTTGCTAACAAGTTCACCAAAGGTGTTGTTGATCCTACACTCTTTACCAGAAGGTCAGGCAATCATCTACTTCATGTTCAGATCTATGTAGATGACATTATCTTTGCTTCGTCTGATCCTATGGAATGTGATCGTTTTTCGAAAGAAATGAGCTCCGAGTTCCAAATGTCCATGATGGGACAAATGTCATTTTTCTTGGGGTTACAAATCTCTCAAAATCCCAATGGCATTTTCATCAATCAATCCAAGTATGCTACGGAAATCTTGAAGAAATTTGGATTTGAATCATGTGACTCAGTTGACACCCCTATGGTAGAAAGATCAAAATTGGATGAGGACGTTGTGGGGATCCCAGTTGACCAAACAAAGTACCGCAGCATGATTGGATCCTTAATGTACCTCACTGCTAGTTGGCCAGATCTTCTATTTGTTGTATGCATGTGTGCTCGATATCAATCCAAACCTACCAAAAAGCATTTGGAAGCAGTCAAGAGAGTCTTCAGGTATCTTCAAGGGACTATCCACATGGGCCTCTGGTATCCTAAAGACACTGCTATGGCCCTCACTGCCTACTCTGATGCTGACCATGCGGGGTGTCAAGACACTCGTCGAAGTACTTCAGGTGGTGCTCAATTTTTAGGAGATAAGCTTGTTAGCTGGTCATCAAAGAGGCAAATGAGTACATCGATCTCCTCCACAGAGGCTGAATACATTGCCATGTCATCCTGTTGTGCTCAAATCCTATGGATGAAATCACAATTGTCTGACTATGGCTTTGTTTACAACAATATTCCGATGTACTGTGACAACAAAAGTGCAATTGCTCTTTGCTGCAACAATGTCCAGCACTCCAGATCAAAGCACATTGACATTCGACATCACTTCATCAGAGAACAAGTGGAAAAGGGGATTATGGAACTTTACTTCGTGAGGACAAAGTTTCAGCTGGCCGACGTCTTCACTAAGGCACTACCAAGAGAACGTTTTCAATTCATTCTCCCGCGTCTTGGAATGAAGAGTCTCACTCCTGAATCACTCAAAAGTCTTCAGGAAGAAAGTGACGAGTAATGGATTTGCTTCACATATCCTTGTACATAACGTTAAAACCAAAAAGAAAATAAAAAAATATAAAACCTAGAAAAACCATAAAAATCTGAAAAACACAAAATTACCAAAAATAGTTTCTCTTTAGGCATGTCTTCTGTTTATCGATAACATTTACGGTCCTAGAAATGTCATTCAACAATGGCACAGAACTTTAAATGAAGCTCGAGCAGAAGTTTAAAATGAATAAGTAAAANAACCATAAAAATCTGAAAAACACAAAATTACCAAAAATAGTTTCTCTTTAGGCATGTCTTCTGTTTATCGATAACATTTACGGTCCTAGAAATGTCATTCAACAATGGCACAGAACTTTAAATGAAGCTCGAGCAGAAGTTTAAAATGAATAAGTAAAACATGTCTTCATGGCTTGCTATTACTTCAAATAGCAACCCCTACCTCTTAATGGGGAAAGCACGTCGCCAAAAAGATGGTTGTTCCTCTTACTGGGTGAAGTTCACCTGGGCATGGATTACTTTATATCCATGTTTCATCGAAATAATGTACGTTTCAGTGCATCATTTCTAGTATAAGAAGAGAAGTCTTCTTTCATCCCAAAATCTCTCTCATTTATGATTCTTCAGGAGAGTTTTTGTGGTTTACAAGGTGGCTATTGGACTTAAATTTTCTCAAATACCTTCCGCTCAATGTAATGACTACAGCTCTTTCAATAGGAAACGGGTCATTAATTAAGGGGGAGCGTATTTGCTCAAAATTTCTGCACCTTTCAAAACTTTGTGCACCAGCAGCAGTGATTAGTTCGTCTCATTCTCAGTACATGTTAAAATCTGACCACAGTTTCTCCCATGTTTCTAAACTAATTTAAATCAATTGGGATCACAAAATCTCAAATGATTTGAAATTTTTGATCGGGGGAGAGAATGTGATTTAAATATGAAATCTGATAAAATGTGATGTTTTTGGACTTTAAGATATGCTCTCTTATATGTGCTAAACTCTTTGACATATCAATGCACATATTGAGGGGGAGCAAGTGGCTAGTGGTGAACAAATGGATGGCTTCTCATGTGAGCGTGACTCAGAATTGACCCATGAATTAACGAAACAAACTGTTAGTATTCGAAAGGATTCATCTAAGTAGAATGTACCGTTTCGAGAAGCTCTTCCTAGATGTATACTTTGACGGGTCTAACTTCCTTATTAAGGAATGTTANATATTGAGGGGGAGCAAGTGGCTAGTGGTGAACAAATGGATGGCTTCTCATGTGAGCGTGACTCAGAATTGACCCATGAATTAACGAAACAAACTGTTAGTATTCGAAAGGATTCATCTAAGTAGAATGTACCGTTTCGAGAAGCTCTTCCTAGATGTATACTTTGACGGGTCTAACTTCCTTATTAAGGAATGTTAACAACTTCAAGTTAGTTATTAGGACTAGTTATCACCTAAAAGCTGATAATGGATCCCTTAAACTAAGCAACGTAAACGTGTCCCTAGGGTATATAAAACTCTCAAAGTGATAGCAAAATGTGTTTACTAATCATAAATACTTTGAGAGAATTTTCAATAATTTGGTTAAAAGGCAACATAGGATAGTCATGGAGTTATAAGGTGGCTAAGGTTAGGAAAACCGTCCTATGATCCGCCAGAGCCGGAGGGATCTACCCAAGGACAATACCCAATAGATAGTATTAGAAAGTCCTTAGGTATGATTATGAATGAAAAAAAAAATGACTAATGTGAGAAAGGAGAAAGAATGGGTTGAAGAATTAAAAAGAAATGAAATGAGAAAGGGTGAAAAGAAATAGCCCTCCCATTATTCAACCTTAGGGCAGAAACCAGGTTCAATTCATATGCTACTGGGTGTTACTAATGTAACACCGGTATTGAAGACAAGACGTCATGGACCTAGTGACGCACTGCACTATACCTTCTAACCACTCAAGTTCTCTCAAAAGAGCTTGTTTCATTCTCACGGGGAACCGGTGTAATCTATCGACTCATCTCATAGAGATAGTTGATATTGAAACAGAAGACCTTTCCATAATCTCCGCATAGGGAAACCAATTGCACTTATTGAGTCTAGAGCCACGAGATGCATCAAAAGATCTCATAGGAACACTTGATACTTCTACACTGGTTGTTCAACATTAAGGACACCAGCTGTAATATTTTGAGTCCTTCGCAGATCTTAGCAATCTGCCAAGAACACTTATGAGGGAATATACATATGTATTTCCCAGTGATTAAGTGGAAACTCCTGCCAGGGTCAACATCAAACAGCCCTGAAAGCAGGTCGCTTCGGTAACTCCTTGTGGGTTACGCTTAGTGATTGCGGCGGTTTCAAAATGGTCTATAGTCGTGGGGTGATCTCCAGCGACTCACCTAATCGTTGATGTACTTCGGTATGTCAGTGTAAGCCCTTTCGGGGGTATCCGATTAGGAATGGCCTTGGTAAGTGTTAGAAGGAGTCTTAACACTATGTTGTTGATGATCTCGAAGTCCGAACCTGTAAGTGCTGGTATGTTTATTACTAACCAATTTTCATGCAGCTCAACATACCAACCTTATCACTATCACCACCATCACTCTAGTTTCCACATGCTCATACCAACTTCTAAACGGAGTAGCCAAACCAACACAATTATGAAGATTCACTCAACAAAGATGTATGAGCATGCTGGAAGGGCGTACACCTACCAGAGACAAAGAAGTTGGCAATTGTTGCTGATTGCAGAAAAGATGTTGATCCATCACCTCATGTTCACACTTCAACATCAAATTCTAAGTAATCATGATCATTGAACGGGCCTCAACTATGCTTCCACAACTCTGATGCAGAAGATCATGATCCTGAAAAGTGTGAGCATGCCATTACAAGGACGTTCAAGTCACATGGAGACGATACTACTCAAAGATGGCTTGAAGGTACTCATTTGTATGATGAACTCAAAGTAACGCCAAAGATCATCC
The DNA here is from genome assembly GCA_014162995.1 of Artemisia annua. NCBI lineage: Eukaryota > Viridiplantae > Streptophyta > Magnoliopsida > Asterales > Asteraceae > Artemisia > Artemisia annua. Next base: position 25,176 of record LBNU01022247.1, on the reverse strand, counting down.
AACACATCAAACAAGTCATCTAGAGTCCACTGCTGAAAGCACAAAGTTCATGACAATGAAGAATCAAAGGCTACGAGCTGCAAAGATATCGACAAAGATTTAGATGCTAGAATTCAAGGTTTAATTTCCGGGGTGACCTCCCTTAGGGGAGATTGTAGGAATACGTTTTTGATATAGAAGACTCGGTCACCCCGAGTAGTGTTTAGCATTATGTAGTTCGTAGCATTTATCATATTAGTTAGTACGTAGTTTAGTATTAGTTAGTATTTGTGGACTTGGGTCGGGTCTTTACCCACTGTCAGCTCGATCCACAGCCTAGTAGAGGCAACTAGTAAGTGTAAGTATAAATACCCCTCTCCACATGTGGAGAGGGTTGGACCTTCTCATTCTCTTAAACTAATACATGTTATTTTCTCTCAAGGTTCCATCTCACTTTCTCTCTCTAACTTCTCTCTAACATTCTAACCTATATTCGATACATATATCACAAACCAAACGTGTTTATCATTATTAGTGTTCTACATAACTTTACTTTTGAACGGTACCCTTATTTCTACGAATCTTGTTAACTGACATTCCATCAAACACATTACACACATCATTTTCACCATTACTAATTCTACCATTCTTTCCTCTGTTTTTCCCACTAAATGTAAAGTGTGTTGTGTGAAATGTATAAATCAGTAACACCCACATGATCATTGGTCTGTATATGTTAGACGAGTGATGTGAGTTGGGATTTTATCCAACAATATTCTTCTCTCATGACAGATAAGCAAGAAGCTCGTGCTCACTCAAAGGAGATATCATCTTATTGTGGAAGGTGAGCTGAGAAACCTATCAACTGTATAATTTATTATCTATACTTATTTTAGGTTGCTTGAGGAGACTGAAGATGAGGTGAGTTGATGCTTTTAGAGTTTTAGGAAGATAGTAAGTAGCTAATGTTTTATCCATTTTGGACATACATTTCCATTTTGTGGGTTCCATTAATAAGGTGTGATTATGGGACACATAGAACAAAGAAAGATGATGTTTGTGGTGGTGGAGGTGGGTGGTGGGGAAGGGTGGTGTTGGTGGCGGCGGCGGAGGTGGTAGTAGCTGCTGTTGGTGGTGGGGAAGGGTGGTGTTGGTGGTGGCAGTGGTGGTAGCTTCTGGTGGTGCTGGCGGACGATGGTGGTGGCAGTTGGTGATGGTGGAGGCGGTTGGTGGTGATGGTGGATGGTGCATGAAATGCGTATACAAACTCGAGGACCAAACATGTAATTTACTAACGGAGTGAGTTAACGGACGTTAGTAAAAAACCCAAATCCGTCAAAAAAATTTGTTGGGTACCTTTTTATGCAAGAAAAAAAGAAGAGTACCTTGATTGGAAATAAACCCTAAGTTTGATACCTTTTTGTGCCATTTGCCTTAGAAAAAAAAAAATGTATAACTACCAAATGGATATTTTTAAGTAAATAAGTATTGTTTTTGCATCAAATATATATAACTACCAAATGGATATTTCAGAGGATCAATGAACCCAGCACGCACATTTGGACCAGCATTAGCTAGCAACGCGTATAAGGGTATTTGGGTTGATATTGTTGGCCCCATAACAGGAACGTTATCAGGGGTGATGTGTTACAGTTTTTAGTCGGGTAGCAAACGAACAAGATCCAGCAATCGCTTCATTCAAATTCCGTAGAATGATAAGCAACAATAAAAGTATTGGAACTAGAAGATACTTTAGGCTCTTTAAAATACTAGGGATTCTCAAATTTTACTAGCAGACTTTCGTGTAAGTGTAGTATGCTTGAACGTAATTCAGTAATTTAAGCGCTTCATAATGCACACCGATCGTAACATGCATGGTGAAGTCAACGTACAAGTTCTGTGTTTATAAAACAGCTTCAAGTCAAGTACAGCATGTGTTTCAGCTCGATCTAATAAACCTTATATCCATGGCCAATTCAGTTCAATACTTCAATCAGCTAAATTAAAACTTGAACCAAAAACCATATTGTCCGTAAAGATAATCAAGCAAACTTTAACCCATAACGTAATGAATAAAACGTTAGCATCACAAGAGCGGAGTAGAATTGTGTCACCAACCAACCTTTAGGATAGTGGTGTCTACAAGCAAACTGGTTATGGGTTCAAGTTTTAGCAGTACCACACTCGACCATTAAAATGACCTATTTAATAGTCTGTAGGTCTTAGCCACGAAATGTTTTCTCGCTATTTATTGACACTAAAGTGACCTGTATAACAAGTTACCTGAAAATATTAGATTACATAACTAGAAAAGACAAGCGAACTTAGAAATCATACCAGTCAATTAAAGGTATTTATTGTACGAACTTAATGTTGTGAAAACAAAAAGTGATGAAGAATTGAAGATGATGCATGAGAGATAAGAGAGATCAATGGGCTCACAGTCAGATGATGGGTTACGGGCCCTACCAGATGACGACAGGCCATAATTACAAGCCCACTTTTTAAGAGGGCGAACAGCCCACTAGGTGAGTAGGTGTGATTTTATTGTATCTCAAATTCTCAAAAGATATATTAGAGTTGGGAATTTGGGATATATGATATATTGATACGTGTCAACAAACAATTTGCACTCAAATATTTTCATAGAAACACGCAAGTAACGATTCGTAATCGTTTGTTGCAGGAAATCATATAATGTTACTTGCATGAATATTTTCCCTCAAAAAGTGTATACAAAATCATGTATGAAATGAATATTGCAAAAGAAAAGGGTTTCGTGAGGTTAACACTTAATTAATACTTCCATCTAGTTTTATACATGAAAATCTTGATTAGAAATAATATGATAAACAACTACTGCTTGGAACTGCCATTTTAACCCTTCCCGGGGATCCATCCACAAACCCAAAGTTAATACTGAATATTTATTTTAGAACATCCTAAAATAGTAAAACCCGTATTATATAAGGAGTTCGTGACATGAGATAGTACATCTTTTCCTTCTTATGTGGTTAATGGTTCTTTTTAGTCCCCCTCACCTCACTTTGTAATTCTAGCATTGTCTTCTAAACAATTTGAACCATCAAAATATTTGAAGCCTTGTGCGGTTGCACATGACTATAGAAAGAAGTATATAATTGACAAACAACGTTCGAGATTAGTGATTCACATGTTACAACACATTGGAAAGTTATAATCATATTTATTGCAACCTACCTATTTCCAACAATCACTCAAATGCGGCCTTAATTTTGCTAATAGAAGAAGGATTAAGACAACCCTAATTTTGGTACCACCTAATTCCCCTGAATCGTTGCACATTTCAAGCACCACACATTCCCCTGACCCACTCTCACTACATCGTCGATGTCCAGAATTCACCAACCCATCTCATGTGGTATGTTAGCAAAAATAAAATTCTAAAATGATAACAAAAATAATTTACTAAAATTTAACGTCACTTTTGGTAATTTTAACCTTCTCAATCTCGCAATGGTCATATAATCTTAATAGGTTGCTTAATCATTGGAAGTAAATGATCGAGACCTACACATATAATACACCTTTTATGCAAATAAAATATTATAAGGGGGTTGGCAACACACCCCTCACCCCATTTCCCTTCACTCACTACCACCCAATCCCCTTATGCCACATCATCCCCCCACTTTTCCCTTCCCTCACTCATTTTTTGTTGGCAACACACCCCTCACCCTTTTTTTCCCCTCCAACGTCTCTTTTTTGCCCAACGTTCGAAAAAAGCAAGACTCCACCGTTCGGTAACTATTCCCGAGCGGGGCTCACCGTGCCCCTCACCGCATGAGCGGCGGTGGTGTTCACCGCACGGGGTGAGCCTCCCCGAGGTGTTCACCGCATGCACTGCCAATGCCCT